>JADRCO010000087.1:0-56300 GCA_021464525.1 Rhizophagus sp. LPA8_4_AMF | reverse complement strand
AAAAAAAAAAAAAAAAAAAAAAAAAAAAAAAAAAAAAAAAAAGAAAAAAAAAAATAATAATAATTAACTAAAAGTAAAAGGCAAATGAACAGACTTCATAATGCCAAATTAAAAAATAACTTAACATGAAATAATCTTAATTCGCACATTTCTTGTATCATGAAAACTATTGTACAATACTTCACCTAAATGAATTATTAAAGAATCCTATATTATATGGTTTGATTATGTTTTTTTGTAATTTTTTTGCTCATTCTGGAATTTAAATGGCTTAAAATAGATTTAAAACATGATGAAATTGTTAGCTAAATTCAATTAATTCACTCTTTATCCCTGCGTTGCCTAGAAGCAAGATATCTCCGCCTAAAGACAGCGATAAAGTCATTGGTGATGCGTCGTAGCTTATTCCAATCTTGTTCTTGTATCGCTCTATAGTAAAAGATTAATGTGAAATCTTATAAATTAGAAATATTCGAATAAAATATAAACTTACAAATTGTAATCTTTTACAAAGCTGTTCTTTGCTTCTGATGTTAAATTAGGATCTTGTAATTGTTGAATAATTTCGGATATCCATTGTTTACATTCCAATGGGTATAATTTAGACAAAGCCGACAATATTTCATGAATCTCGGCGTGTTGAATATCTCTTGGAAAAGTGTACATAAGACCTTTGAATATGTTTTCAAGGAATGAAGTACCGTATTGCTTCCATAAAGTATCATGAATCGCTAAGGCTGCACTCAGAGAAGCTTCCGTAGGTGATGTGGGAGTAATAGTAACGGTAGTTTGTACACCGGAAGGTGGTCGTTGCTGTTTTTGATTTTCTCTAAAATTAAGCAACCTATTAAAAAACAAAACAATAGCAAATAGCGCATCAGGTTGTTGTATTGATAGGCATGAAATTCCAGCTTGAAATACTGATGGGAAAATGGCCGATTGTGAATAAGTGATAGGTGCGTCAAATAATGCAAGATTAAGACGGAAATAATCTTCAATTACTATATAAAAAAAAAATTTTTTTGGTTAAAATAGAAGACTATAAATTACTTTGATAATATAAATACATTAAAATACCATCAAGGATGTCAGCAGGTTTTTTTCCATTTAAAAGATTAAACATTGTTACACTTAATCTTTCAACAAAAGATAACATAGCCATTGTCATTTCGGTTCCTTCACCATCGCAATGTTCCTGAACACACTTGGTTGCAACCCACAAATAGCAACTCAAAAATGTTTGACCAAATACTGTAACTAAACGTTCCATCAGGTCAGGAAGCAACGGCCTAAAAGGAATTCGATAAAACACAACACAGTATTTAAAGCATTTACAAAGACTCTCTGATAAATGAGAATCAGAACCAAAATGCACCAAAAGTAGATCAAATACAGGCCATAATTCTTGTATAATAGTAATACAAGGATGAACTAGGCCAGCATTCACATCTACCGTACTGGTTTCTTTTCTGGGGTCAGCAACTACCCTAATAATTATTGAAAATTGTTCGAGTTTATCTTTGAGGGCGAAGAAGAGTATTAATATTTTCCTTAATAAAATAAAAGTATTCAATAATAAATCATTTGGGTAATCTTACTTACCACAAGCAATCCTAATCTCCTTATCGGTCGCAGAAGTACCCTTGTTAGCAAACTCATGTAGCCATTGTGCGATTGGAAGACAAAACATTTGTAATGCTTTTAGTAATTCTGCTGGACGAACAGCTGCAACAACATGCGAAACTGCCTCTGTCACTTCAAACAAATCTACCCCACGAAGTGTATTCGTAACGTTGAGATAGAAAGGGTGAAGTTGTGGAAGATATTCAATCAGCAGCTATAAAATCAAAAGAGTTAATAAAGATTGTTCAACTTGAAAAGTAATGAAAATTAAAATAATATTATATATACCTCACTGCAATCTTTACATAAATATTTCAATGCTAATGCAGCTGCCGCAGAGACTTCTTCATTATCAAATCCAGAAGAAATAAAATTTAATTGATATGGAATGAATTGTGGATGAAACCTAGTCCAATAAGAATATCTTGAAATCACCAAAGTAGCTGCGTAACGAATTTTTGGATGATCTGGCAGTTGTTGCAAAAGTTGCATAATTTGTGGCAAATAAACGTCTTCTTCATCCTCTACTTCAGATCCCATAGCACGTAAAGAAAATAGTGGTGCTTCAATTTCTTGCCAGTCTACAGTCTTTCCATTTGTTGAATCTGCGAGTTGCCTTGATAAAGTGGCAAATGGTTTGGACAAGCACTCTGCGGATCCAGAAATCAAACAACTATCTTTAAGAACGTCACCCATTACATGCCGAAATTCGCGGAATTCATCGCGTTTCTCAGCCGACCAAGTTGAAAGATCTTTTGGATAATGCAAATGTTTGATCATAATATCAACCAAATTGGAATATATATCCTTAAATTTATCTCTAATGTTCGCGTGACGTGGTTGATATAATGTGTCGGCTAAACGATGCCAGAAATAAAAGGTTATTCTAACTATTTCTGTATCTTGATAAGCTGTGCACTCAACTATACTTTCTACAATACTTCTAAAATCGTCAGCATGCTGAACCACAAGATCCAAATATGATTCACCGGCATGTGTGAATATTCTACAATATCCTCGTACTTTGTCGTCATCTTCTTCTTCCATTGCACTTTTTAATGCTGCTCTCAAAGGCAATAATCTTGGATATATTTGCTCAATTATTGGCATTGACTCGGGAATTTCCCGCGTTTCATAAATTATTTCACATACTACATCCACTGCAATATCATATAATTCATCCGATTGTAGAGCATCAAATGAAAGACCTAAAAATGGACTTTTTTCCAAAGTTCCAATTGCAATTTCTCCAGACTGTAACCAGCTATGAAAACATTCAAACACTTTTTTTTGATAATCAGTATTTGTACCTAAAAAACCAACAATAAATTAGGACTAATTACTGTTACTTAATTAGATAAATAATTTACAAATACAATTACCCGAGTTTTGTAAATAAATCAAAAGCATTTGTAGAACTTCATTGGCATTATCAGTCAATAATTGTCTGGATCGCACACGATAATCTTCATCCTATAGATATTGATTGAATTATAATAACGAAATCCTAATTAAAGAACAATAGTTTCTACTTACCGATATAGGTATTCGATTGTTTGTATTAATCTCTTCCGGTAATATTTTAAGAAACTCGAGCAAACAAGTTACTGTTTCCGGGTTCTTACCATATAATTCTGTGAATTGGTGTAAAACATTTTGCCATTCGGGCATTTGAAGTGCTAAGCATGCTAGGGAAATACATAATTGAGTAACAATCGATCGAGGACCAGAACGATATTGGTAGAGTAGTTCTAAAAGAGAATCACGGAGGTTATTGCGAGCTGTTGCGTCGAGCTGACGTAGGTCAAGAGTTATCTTCATTGTTAATAATCGATATGTAATAGGTTAATTCCAGAAAAAAATATTAGTAATTGAGTAGTAACGCGTCAAAGATTTAAAAAGAAAAAAAAAAAATAAATACAAAAAGACATACCTTTTGCCGAAAAGTCCCTGCTGCAAAATGACGCGCCGCTTCCGATTGAGGTGTTAATTGAGGAGATCTTAACACTTGATTTGCTATCGTCCAAGCTTCCGACTGCAGTTGACGACATTATAAAAGAAAAGGTGGGAATCTTTATAATGCTTGTGAAGAAATCTAACAAAGCTTGTTGTCATTAACTTAGATCAGCAATCGCCAATAATTTACCGTCTTCCGAAAAGCTTGTAACCAAGAGTCAGCTTGCTCTCTTCTTACTTTGTCTTGCGAATTATATAAAGTATTCACTTCGGCTAAAAACTTCTCCGTCGTATCAGTAGTCATGGTCAAATCTTTTGGTCTGATGAAATTTCACAGTAAAATTTATTGTCTTGAACACGCAAGCTATTTACTTCAGTTCTCTCGACCTAAATTTTCTCGCCAGGTTTATATCTATGATATGGTATCATACCAAAATTTCTTATCAATAAATTTCGAAAAAATTTCAAAAAAGTCGGGCTTTTTGATCACCATACTCACGAGATTACACTATGATTAATTGCTGATTTAATCACTGATTAGGATAACGGTTGACAAAAAAAAAAGTCCCGATATTATTTTTGCATCGATTGTTATTCACATGACAAATTATTGTAAATATATATTTATATGATAAAATAGTTTCTATGGATTTAGTCTTCACAAATATACAAATTATTGATAAATATATATATTATACTGTAACTACCAATTTGATTAATGTTATAAAGAAGGTGGGAATACCGTTTCTTTAAAATTACCCCAAAGTCCTTTATCATAAATATTGCGTACTTCAGACATGGATTTAACTTGCCTTCCGAGTTGTTTACTATTCTCTCCATTAGCTTCGCTTTCACCTTCTGATGACTTATTTTTTCGATGTCTAGCAGGCTGTATCCAATAGATAGCAGTTGTCCTACCTTTAACTACTGAAACCTCTTTATTCTTCTTTTTCCTCCTTCTAGATTCCTCTTCAATTTCTCTTTCAAAAACCCGAAGATCTCCGGTCATTATTATTTCTTCTATTTCTTCCCATTTAAATGCTTCATTTGCTGTTGTGCCATTATATACCAAACTAAGTTGATAACAAAAGAAAATTAATATGACCAATCCAACAAGAAGTGCAAAAATACCTAATGCACCAAGAACCCTTTCATGGTGAATTAAAAACTGTTAAATAATGATAAAACAATATCAATTTTTAATTAAGTTTCCAAAATATTTCCCAATAATATATTAAATAGTATTTAGCATTACCAGTGCAGCCTGATATGTTGAAATCCTAACTCTTCTTCCAGTCTGTATGGAAGTAATCCAGGCTTCAGCTAAATTCATTTTCTTGGCTATATCCAAAAATATGTGATAAATCAAATATGCACCGTAAAAGCAAATTTGAATAGTAGCATATAGAAAAAGAAGGAAATAGCGATAATTCTTCAAACCAACACAGTTATTAATCCATGAACCTGAATATAAAAATTAAATCTGTTGATTATACTTAAATAATATAACGATATAATTAATATTAATTATCAACTCACAGTGATGATCAGACTTCGCGACACACATTTTACATAGAGAACAATGTTTCGAACGGGCAGGTCTAATTTTGAAATCATATAATCAAAAGTTATAAGTCCAACGACCTTACAGATTTTAGGATGAATTCAGAAACTTACTTTAGAAATAGGCATGTTTTACATTCCTTTGGCTCGAATATCAAAAAATCATATTCGAACATTTTGCAAGCTTTAATAACATTCTCCCTTGTAACCTTGCCTGGATCACTCTTACATGCTATAAAAAACGACGCATATGTAAAGAATATAACTATCGGAACAAGATATCTAATTGGAAGATGTAATATAATCAACATATATACTGCCTGAATTTAATGCTAAAGAATTTTCATTTCTTGACACGTACACTACTTACTTATGCACTTCAGAAAGATAGTGACCAGGAATATTAGGCCATGCAGTCATGTAAAATAATAGAATTGACCCTGTTAGAAGTGTTAAATATACTATCTAAATATAAAACGGTTTATTTGTTAGAATACAATATAAAGTAGATAATAATTCAAAAACCATGTAAGATTTTGTCATAAACAATAAACATTCTTACCACTAACACTGGGTTTTTTTCTTCCATAAAATAAACGTAAAGCCGATCGCAAGTCGCTGTTGTACGATTTCCACAAACTCTTCGATAAGAATGTCTAAATTTTTAACAAAGTAATTTAGAAAAATCGAAAATATATTCGAAGTTAACGCAGATTAACTCACCCTATCCATTCAATTAATGTTACCGTCAAAAAATGATTTAATTTTCCAATTGGGCCATTTCTAAATTAAATTAAATATTGTCAAATATGAATTCATAATGATTCGTATAAACAAATACGTACCTGAAAAGTGAAGACGGGCCCATTATCAACACAAAAATAAAGAAACAGAGAACCGCTAAATATAATGTAATTCCTATAAAAAAATCCTTTACAAAGAATATAAAATTTATAAATCATATTATTCTTTAATTAAACCTAAAATATACACAAAAACCTTACCATTTTTTAAGATAACTATTTGAACTTTGGAGTTTAAATATAAATAAATACAAGGAAACTACTCATTCAATAATATCCAATCAGAGTTTTGTTTTAAAATGATCAGGCCGATCAATAAACCTGAAATGAACAAAAACGTTTGCGAAAAACGTTTTTTATGAATAACATAGGGCGTTAGAAACAAACAAATAATCCTATGAAAATTTATATAAGAGATATAATGAAAACAAATTTCGAGTAAAATATAAATATTTTAAACATTTTCATGCGAAAAAGCATTCGATTATTATGGAAGCCATCAATTTCCGATTTCGCGAGAGTAATTACTACGCGTTTACATTTCTTGGATAAACTTCACACCATAATCCACCGTCTAACTTCAAAACAGTTATTTATCGAAAGTTTTTCATGTTCTTAGAATAAATATAGAAATTGTACAAAATTAAGAATTATTAAAGGATATGAAAATAGAAATTTGGTGTAACGAACAAGAAGAATAATTAATTTCAGTTAGATTTGCTGTATTATAACATGTTTAAAGAAAATTAGACACAAATAGATTTTTTTTTTTTACTTAAAAAAATCTCTCTTTACAAAATTGCAATAAAAACAATTAAATTGGTATACAAATATAGTATATAAGTAAGTCTATTTTCCAAAACAATAAAAACAATGATCTTCAGATAAACTCAATCAACAAACCAAACGGCATATGATTATTATCTATGAGGAAGCATACTTTTATTTATAATATGCGAAAGAGTAAAGAATTTGTTATTAAATATGTTACAAAAGAGTCAATAATGGAATTGGACACCGAAATTAATACCTTTTTAACATATTCTTTAGCTGTCTTAGTAAACTTTGCTCGATTTGTATTATAAACTTCAGCAATAGATGCAACCAGAGCATCATCGGGATTTGGATTCTCTAGGAGTTCAGCAATAGCTTCAAGTACTGTAAATTTGAATGAAATATTAATAAGTAAATAAAATCCTTGAAATATGAAAATTTTATACTGACCATGAGAGATCGTCGTTGCAGGCTTCCAAACATCAGTTTTTAACAAATTTACACAAATAGAGCCATCATCGTCAATATTAGGATGATAAATTCTAGTGATGAATTTAACCTAACAAATAAGATAAAAGAATATAAAATTAATATTTCAAATGGTGGAAAATAAGTTGTAAATCGCATATAATAGATACATACTGAAGGTGGTTTAAATGGATAATCTTGAGAAAAGTCGATTTTTAGCCGGAAAATTCCACTTTTGTAGCAACTGTTATTCTGTTTAAGTATGAATCAATATTCAGTTGACATTATTTAATTTAGAATATGAATATTCTGTTATACTTACAGGTCCCATAATTGTACCTAATAAGTCAAGTATAAAATGATGTAAGTTTGACCCGAAAAGAAAAGGCGTAGAATAATATTCTTAGAAATACAAGTTTACCTGTCCAACTGAACATATCTTCCTCAGAAGTAGGTCCAGCACTAATTCCAACTGGTGGGTTTTTGCAGATATCATTTAGTTCCTATTTTAATTAAAAAGCAGAAGTTAAACTAAAGTATTCTTTTTCGACAAGAACTCTTTCAATATTTTCAATATCATTTTTTCACCTTTTGAATGCGTTTAAGAGCCATTTTGGTGGTTACTATAATATAAATCTCAAAGAATAATAAAGAAAAGAAGATGGCTTATTCCAAAGATAATATTTAAAAAACGAAACTTTGATCGTCAAATTGCATCATAAAAGTTAAATTATTCCGCTTTAATAAAAAATCGGAGTCTTTTAGTCTTTTAGGTCTTTTGTTAAACTTACGTAATGATGAATCCCGATATTCATTCACATTTTTCGTGCAATGATTTTCGGAATTGTTAATCCTAAAAATAATGTTCTAGAATGTTAAATATAAATATATCTGCTTAAATCTTTTTTTATCACATGATCTACAAATAAATTTTAGGTCAAAGAAAATTTAATCGATGCAATTATTTTTAATCTTTATTTTTTCTCTTTTTTTTCAATGATCAAATTCAATTCATATCCAATTTAATTTCCTTTTTTTCCTTAGACGGTTCTCTATTAACAAATAACAAGATCTAAATTACATTAAATCCAAATAATAAATTAATAGAAAATAAGATTCGGAACAATGATTATAAAGAATTACATTTTAAATATTTTTTCTTTTTTTTTTGTTCACAAAAAAATATGTATATATAAAAAAAATTATCAATACAATTTACAATAAATAATTAAAATTTTTTTCATTAAAAGTTTTAATAACTATAAATAAGTACTTTTGCTTTTCCCTTCCCCCCAAGAATTCCTAGCTTAGAATACGCTATTCTAATACCAATCTTCAGCATCTACAAATACATCATCGTCATCGTCATCATCGTATTCATAGTATTCATGATTAATTACTACTGTAGGTACACTAGTTTGTAATTTCTCGTGTTCTTTTTCATTTGTTTCACTATTAAATTCTTCAAAACTTTCTTGAGCATCTTCAAAATCGAGACTAATAACGCTAGATGAATCATCTCTAAAGATACTACTGTTATCTTCATCTGAAGGTTTAATTTCCAACTCAACTTCAGTCTGTGAGATGCTGAAAGTTCTCTCATTATCTGGTGATCTTGGAGGCGTAGAATCTGTAATCGAAGAACTTGGGGTTAAGCATGGCATTGTGGACAATGATGACGTTGAAGACATTGGTAATAAGGTCATGGTAGTATGTTTCTCTTTCTTGTCATTATCTGTCTCAGGTTTCTCCGTAAATCTTAAAGTTGTTTCTATTATATCTTTACCAAACGGCTCAAATTCCATAGAGCTTTCACCGAGTCTGTACATACTTCTTCTATTTTGCCAGTAATTATCATCGTCCATAACTGTGGCACATAATTCTTTTTCCAAGATCTCATGATAGCAAACCAGCCGACTAAGCTCAAGGCAGGTGTGCTTAAGTTTTTGAGCTACTACATGAGCAACTTGTATAATACGATCTCGTGTTGTGTTCTTATATGGTATCATAAGAAATAAATTATTCCTGAAACGCACATCTAATTGGAGCTGTGTTGTTAATGCTGATATCTTACTTTGGAGTTCATCAAGTTTAGACTATAAAGAAACAAGAAATTATATTAATATAATATTTTAATTTAAAATTATTTGTTAGATCTTTTTTACACACCCTTAAAATGTTTGCTCTTCCATTGGCCTCATTTGAGTTATGGTCGCCAAGTTTGTTGTTAAATAATAAATTTTGTGGATTCCTATTTTCCCTTCTTGATCGGACATTAATATTCCTTATTTTCAAACCAATAGTCTTGAAAGTTGCAGCATAATTGATTTTTGCAATCCAATCATTCATTTCGTCTTCACTTTCAGCTTGGAAAAGATACTGATGACCTTTAGGACACACAAGTCTGAAGACATGCGGGTACTTTGTATAAGTCTTATCATATACAGCAACTGACTCTGCCGTCATGAGAATAACATCAGGTCTTAAAATTGGAGGCTTTTTCGACTTCTGTTATATTTATAGAGTAAGAAAAAAGAAACAAAAATTAAGTCAACTCACATAGAATAATTATGAATTTAATATAATAAGTACCTTTGAATCATATATCTCGGCCATCTGAGTATTAAACCAAACTTCATCTTTAAAGAACATTAGTTGGCTCCCGCTTAATATCACGCCGTATTGCCTCCAACTTCTTACAAACCCACTCTTCTTTTTACCTTCAACCATGTCCACTTTTCTACCCAATTTACCGCCTTTGGTTATTTTAAGGACAAAAGTACCGCCTTCTTCATCTAAAGGTTGAATTAAAGTATTTGTGGGGTTTAAAGTTTCACCATTACGTCGAGTTTGAACACCTGTAACCCTAACCGAAGGTGCACTCGCAAATGCCCGATGCAAATTTGCAGTATCCAACGACGGAAGTGTTCCCATGTAAAGATAAGGATTCTCTATAGGAATTAAATGTCTTATAGCTGGTTTAAATTCGGTTGGAATTTTCTGAAAAAAAAAATATATATATATATAATTTTAATATATTCTTTCTATTATTTATCTATTTAATAGCTCATTATGACCGAAAAAACTGCTTACAGTCTGAATAACTGTATAAGGATCATTTTTTATACGCATTGATTTACGTCGTTCTTTAGCAGAAGAAAAAATCCTTAATTGCTTATGATCTGCTGGCGATTCAAGTATCGTTTGACCATTCACGTCAATGTCATCATCAGCGTATATGAATTGTGTGAATGTAGTATTATCATAAAGGATCTACCAAGAAAGTTCATATTTAACCAACCATTTTTTTTTTTTTAAAAAAAAAAGAATGAACTCTGCTATCCTAAATACCTCTAAGATTTCAGAAGATACACCATCAATGCGTGTATTCTTTACAAAATCTTCCTTTGTCATTTTACGTTTAACACTCTTATTAAATGCATCAGTATGAAGCATCAGTAAAGAAAATGCAAGAACGTATGGGGTATCTGCATGTATAGAAATGTGTCAAAAAATGTTTAAACTCTTTTAGGTAACCCTTTGCTAACTTTTTAATTTTCATCACTCATCAACCTAACCGATCTTATTATTGCTAATAAATTTTTCTCCATTAAAAGAAAACTCTATTTTGAAAGATTCTTATTTCACGCAAAATTTACATACCTGAAGAAGCAAACAAGTCAGGATTAGATTCATGATATCTCTTAGCAAAAGCTTCCATAACCCGATCAATTTGTTGCGTTTCTTTTGGAAGGTGGCATTCCATCAAGAATTTTCTAAAATGAAGTTAAATAAACTCTAGTGAGAATGAATTTAACGGAATTTTTTTTTTGAAAAAAAAAAAAAAAAATAATTTGTCTACCGTAATGCAATATCAATAGGATCCTTTTCGAAATCAAATGAATTCATATATTCTTTAAGAACAGCTTGATGGAAAGAATCTGATCTATTGTTATAGTAAATAATTAGGTCAAAATGACACTTGAAAAAAAACATAATTTAAAATTTAAAATGTACTTTTTTGCTAGCATAGAAGGAAGTTTTGATTTTGATAAAGTAAATTGCATTCTTTCAAGATATTGTTTCGGTGTCTCAGTGCTCAATTTATTTTCCAGTGGCACAGTATTTCTTTGATCCAAATGATTTAAATTATACATAGACTTTGTAGATAGAAGCATATCGCTATCATATACATCATTAGATAAATTAGGCATAACGGGAGCTGATTCAATACGTTTAAGATAATGCTGCCTCCGGGGACTAGAAGGTTCCGAATTTTCAAGATGAGATTTTTGATAACCTTTTAATCCCAGCCTAGGTGGAGAAAAAGGACGCTGTGATTCGGATGAAAGTGTATTAGAAGAAGAAATTGTTGAAGTAGGGGAAAGTTCTTCAACTTGTTGAATTTTCACGGGATCGGTTGAAGTTTTTGATGAGACAATCGTAATAGATGAAGGATCATTAACATTAATATTATTATCAAGAGATACTAATGGTGTTTTTTGGGATGATGAAGATAAATGTTTATTTTTACCATCTTCACCACTACTACCGAGCTTATCAGGCTCAATTGGAGATATACTAAAGTCTCCAAAGTCAAGGTAAAGTGGGCCTTGCCCCGGTGAATTTTTAGCAGATATGGTCGTTGTGGTGACAGTGGTAACCGTAGTGGTTGTAGTTGTCCTTGTAATTTTCGTTGCCGGATCTGACTCAGGTGTTGATATAATTGTTGTTGATGACGGTGTTTTTTTTGATTTTGATGACTGCATCTTATTATCATATGGTGGTGGTTGAACAATTTCCTCAAAACTTGCCGTGATTTTCGCTAAATTATCATTTGGAGGTATTTGAGAAATTATAGAACTTTTCATTGAAAAGTCATTGTATTTGTTTAATTGCTTTCTATCATTTACAGAAACCATACTAAAAATAGATCTATATAGAACGTTTGGTCAACCACCTAAATTGTCCTTTGCAATGCAAGTCTATTAAAATAAAAAAGCTTAATGTGGTTTAAAATACAAATGAAGATGCAGAGTTGGAATTAAAGTTTGGCAAGGAAGGTTGAAAGTCCAATTGTTTGGGACATAAATATAAGACGCAGTCTTATCAGAAAAGAAAGTAAAGAGAAACAAAGATTGTAATATTTTTGAGCGCCGCCGACACACCAAGTAAAAAAAATATATATTTCCAAGGATCAAAGTATGATCTTAAAAATTGCCTTGAAATTATGGCAATTAAAATTGAAAAGAAAATAAATTTCGTTTTTTTTTTGGGCACAGGCCGGCGCAATTCGCAATTTTTGTAAAGGAAACAAAATTTTGGTTACTGTATATCAATAACGTTACAATTGAAGTTGATCAGTGTAAAATGTTACAAATTACATCGCACAAAATTACGGCTATTTTTAATACATTACTGATTACACAGCAAAAGTAGCATGCTTGTATTTATATTAACATTAATTTCTTTAACACCACTCATTTTTTCTTCTTGTTTAAAGAGTCGGTTATACTTCATTCTGAAACAGGAGATGCGTGTTAATAACAAATAAACAATAAATGTGTATTTTTCGTGTGGAATGACCTCAAAATTTAGATTTTGATGTAATTATCTTTAAAATAAGAGAACATCTAAAATCATATTTCTCACGACGAGAAATTTTTATATACTCACTAACTCTCCATCTCGCCGTCAATTATTGTAGTTCTTCTTAAAAAAAAAAAATTAAAATGATATGCATAAATAATCCGAGAAAAACGTTCAATGATCTAAGATAAGGCTATTTCGTTTGAAATTTTATTACTTAAAAAAAATTCGGAATTATGGAATTTTAATTTCGGTTAGTTTTTGTGTTTTTGTTGTACAAATTTATGCAAATTTATTTATATATTAAAAAAAAAAAACAATTATTGTTTTTATTTATTTACAAAAAAGGGAAATCATAAAAGATAACTTTTTTAGCATCTAAGAGAATTTTCGTCGATCTCATTAGTAAGAAATGATAATCCGGGAATTATTGATTGGAACTTGTCTTATTGGAGCAAAATCATAAATACGTAACCAATCAATGACCATCCCTTTCATACTAGCCTTTTCTTTCACGTTATAAAACGCAATCAGAATAAAGCGTTTTAATCATAGCTCTGTAGATTGTGGATATATCACTTGATCCGTTGGATATTCCAAATCTTACTTTAGCCTCATCAAACAAGCGTAGGAACTGAAGACAGTAGGTAGAATGAAATTCAGGAACCAAAACTGTTATTATTCTACCGCTAGAGGTTAATTATTAATTCAATTCTTCCAAGTTATAAATAATTGTGCCACCAATTCTCAAGTATTTTGAAGGGTTTGTAAAGATTCTTGTGCGCAAATTTTTACCAATCCGTTTTATTTTTATTTAAAAGGAATTTATAAATAATTTTCAAACACGTACTAGTTCAACTTGGCCGAAATTTATGTTGAATACTTATTTAAAATCTAGGCGGACAATTTAATAAGTTTCCTTATTTTCTATATTACTGTAACAGAATTGTTTTAAATGAATTTTTTCTGTTAAAAGAAATATAAGAAGGCCAAGCGTGATTGAAAACGGAGAACATAAACCAAAATCCAAAGATATAGTTTAGTAGATTAATCTGTAACCGAGAAATTCATTCTGTTGTTAATTTAAAATTTTTTAACCCTTTGAGAAACGAAATACCGTAATTTGAACCAGGAATTAAAAGTAGTACCGCCGATTTGAAAGCCACGTCAAGAATTAGGATATAAATAGAAATTTTTTAAGCCACAAATACAACAAAAATTATCGAATTCTTGCACCGCCTTTTGTATAATTCGTCAAATTGATAAATTATTTTAATTGTTACGAATTCAAGACCAAAAAAAGCTACTGATCCAAAAAAGTTTTTTTTCTGGTCGAGATCATGAGCAACGATTTATTTTATTTTATAATTTGTAATTTTCATTTGATAGAATTTGAAACATCATAATTTCATTTTGGGCTATTTATTTTATTTCATTTTCTTTAGGTTTTTTACGATGCTTCCTTTTTTTGCAAAATATTTAGGCTTTTTAGTTTTATTAATATTTTTACCTCTTCAAACACATTCATTCTTTCAACGTGAAAAGTATATAAGTAGTGGGCTTTATCTTATAAATGACGTTGGCTTAGGAAATATATCGGGAACAGTGGCGGCTTTTGCAGATTTCAATTCTGATAAATAGTGAGCATGTTTTAATTACTTGAATTGCCAATGAATCTTTTTATTGAATTCTTTATGTTTTCGAAAAAAATCAGTACAGATATATTAGTGTTAAGTTCAGATCAAAGGTCTATAAGTGTTTATTTGTGGAATCATGGTAAATTATTAATTATTATGTCCATTATTTAAAAAAGACTATATTTGCTAAAAATTAATTTTATCATCTATAGCGAATTATAAATTTACCAAAGCACCACATGCAGATATAACAATATTGCCAAATGAAGAAAATAGTTTTATAATTACAAATATATTACCAGGAGATTATAATTATGACGGGAATTTGGATATTTTAGTTATGGGGCAGACTAATCCATTAAGTAACAATAGAAAACAAGAGCCTCTTTTAATGCGAGTGTATTTTGGAAATGGAAATGACACATTTAGTAATATTTTATTTCTATATTGTTGAATTAATATACATTAAGAATAAGTCTAACTGAATAAATATATGATGTTAGATCCTAATTTTATTAATGTAAAACCAGCAGCATATCAACAACCCATTCCATTTGATTTTGATGGTGATATGAAAATTGATTTAATAGGACACAGTTTTGATAACAATACGAAGCTTTCGGTATGGCGGAATATATATGATGAAACTAGACAAGAATTATTTGAAGTGTGAGAATGTTAATAAATTTCTCATTCGAAATTAAAAATATGACAACATTAATTGAATATTTTTATTTATTTTAGAGTGCCGTTACCTATACTGCCTGATTCTAATGTTCCATCTTGTACATTGTCAGATCCACATTCTAATGCTTTCGTTGATCTTAATGGTGATTGCAAGTCAGGTATGAAAGTAAACAATAAAATTTTTTGGGGGTAAATATAATAATTTGATATATGTATTTTTCTTAAAAATAAATATATACTTTATAGATTTGTTTCTTACATGCCAAGACACTTCTGGAAAATTAACGTATCAAATATGGACGAATACGATGGATGGTTATGTATTTAGCAAGTCTGGCGATTTGCCACAAGGCGTTGGCCAAATATCGTTTGCAGATATGGGTTTGTTAAAAAAGTTAATTTCTTATCTGAGAAGTTAGGAGCATATAATTTCATTTATTCTTACGTATTTCATTTTAGATGGTGATGGAACATTAGACATGGTGTTTCCAGTATGTAACAACGGATGCAAGATTCATGTAGCATATAACAAACAAATGCCATTATGTGAGAATAAAGATTCTAAGGATTGTCGAAAAGCATCGGAATTGTGTATACCGGATGATAGTTTCAATTTTGATATGACAACTGATGCATCAAATGACGTAAGTTAAGATTTATATATATATATTTGTGAAAGAGTAATAATAAAATAATGGATATATTATGAATAATTAATATTTCTATTTGAATGTTAGGGCTATGTTATCTTGGATCTTCAGAGCGAGTTGCCTGCTGGAGAAGATATTGTATTATTAGATCCAGATTTTAACGGAATTTTACCAATTTCTCTTCGTATTGGTAAAGATATTTTTATTTTTAGCTCTTGTTTATTATTGCACATTTTATTTGACACTTTTTTTTGTTAGGTGATTACAATCTTGATGGATATCCAGATTTACTTGTGATTACTTCAAATTCCAAAGGATCACATGTAACATTGCTAGAATCAATTTTATGTACAAATCGCAAATGTTCTTCTTCAGCAGTCGCATCACAAAAACGAACATTTATTAAAGTTAATGATGGTGCCCAGCATCTCAATGATATCAAAAATGCCAAAAATGCTGCCTTTCTGGACCTTGACGAAGATGTAAAGAGATTTTTAATTTTTCACTATTTCAACCCATGAGAAAATTTTTTTATATGAAACTCGTTATTATTATTAGGGAACAATGGATATTTTAGTACTTACTGCTACTGGTGATAAAACGGCATCAAGAGGTGTACGAATGATACATAACAATTACTTTAATGATGCATTCTTCCTTAAGACTCTAGGTATGTAGTTGAATTAGTTATATACCTACTATGTTTAAATATATTAAATTGTGTATTATTTTATTATAATAGTTTTAAATGGAGTGGCACATAAACAGGTTAGTTGTAGTTTATTATTATTTATTAAAGGTAAAAAAAAAAGGAAATAAATAAAAATATTTCATTTATGTTTTTGTAGCATTATGGAGTGAATTATCCTGGTGCGGAATTTAAATTCACTATACTTGATACCTCTGGAAGGAAAAGAGCGAATCAAGGTATGTTAAAATTAGTTTATATTATACCTTTTAATGAATATTAATATTTATTATATGTAAAAATAGTTGCACAATATTTCCAAAGTGGATATTTGTCTCTACAAACGCCATATTCACTTTTTGGACTTGGGCGTACAAATAATTATGTTGAAGAATTATTTGTTGGAGTTTCAAGAAATCAGGTAATTATATGTATTATTTATTAGACGGAAAAAGATATTATATATGTTGACATAATTATGTAATAATTTTTATCTTGATAAATTCATATATTTTTTTTATTAACCAAAATTTAATATTGTTAGAGTGCATATTTTACCAGTTTCGCAGGAGTAATACCTAATTCACAACTTATTATTATTCCTTATCAGCCAGTAGGAGTATTTGATACATCAACGTAAGTAATAGCTAAATCAGCTCAGATATTTACACAATTAACTTAACATACGATGCTCTCTTTTAATAGATGGTCAAGAGAGTTATATATTCATCCAGGTGATTGGGTACCATGGGTATTATTGATTTTAGTTATTGTAACAATAATTTTAGCTGTTGTTGTATTTACATTAAATTATATTGAAAAGGTAAGTAAAAGATAATTAACTTTAAAATATTAATTTTTAATTTATATTAATAACTTTTTTCTTATTTGGCAGAGAGAAGATGAAAATGAAAAAAGAAAGGCTTCAAGATTTGTTAATTTCGATGCTATGTAACAAGTAAAAATTTTTATAATCAATTAGATCAATTAGAAAAATTATTTATAAATTGTTGTCTATAAAAAGGGTTCGTTATTTATGATAATTTTGTTAAAATAGTAAAATTTTGTAAAATACAGTATTATGTTACTGAAAAATGGGTTGTTTTTTATATATATATATAAATTTTTTAATAATTATTACAAGATCCTTTTTTTTAATTTAATAAAGGAAATTATATAAGAAAGACTCAAACTCAGAAGTAAATATATATATAATCAACCTTTTCTATGTATAGATTTTGCTTCGGCTAAAGTCATTCCTTCGTATAAAGCATTTTTAAGATTTTTATCCATCATGGTATGTTTCTCACATGAATCTAGAACTTGATCCAATAAGTCTTTAGGGATACATACGACACCGTTTAAATCCGCAAGAATAATATCATCAGGATTAATTTTTATCGGAGGATCATGATTTCCATTAAGAGTTATTGGAATATTAAGTGCAGATGGACGTGTAAATTCATTTGAAGATAAAATTGAGGCCGCTCTAGCAAAAACCTGTATATATTTTAGTTTTTTTTTTAAAAAAAAAAAAATTTGTAATCCCGAATTACATACTGGAGTTTCATCAGATCGAAGTTCGTCAAGATCTCGTACTCTACCATCTACCACAACACCTTTTACTCCAAGTATCTTAGCCCTTGTGTTCATTAATCCTCCCCAAACGGCATTTACAGAATCTATAATAATAATTTAACATTTTAAAATAGTGGAATCTTTTTTAAAAAAATTTTTTTTTTTTAAAAAAAACATACTTGGCGGAGTAGATATAAACACTACACTACCGGAAGGAACTGTATCAACCTATATATAATATTATTAGATCTATTTATAATTTCTAAATCAAAATCACAATTATTTAGTGAAGCGAACATACATAAGATTTATCTATTTTAGGTGAAGTAGTATCGGATTTCGGTACAAGCTAATTATTATGGCACATAAATAAAAGTTATTTGAAACTTATTCAAAACTATAAATTTTTTTTATAGTTTTTTTATTTTTTTTTAAAAAAAAAATTCACTTTAACAGTATAAACAGGACCAACTAGTTTAGTATCTCCTGATTGATATTCAGGCGAAAACATAACAATGTCAGGTAGATATCCTCCTAGAGGATGTTTTAATCTGAGAAGAGCGTCGGCAACCTAAATTAAATTCTTGAAATTTAGTTATATGATAAATTTTTTTTTTTTTTACAAATTTTTTCTTCATAAACGGTTATCTAGCTATTTTAAAATTGAATTCAAAGTACTTTGTAAAAAAAAAAAAAATTCTCCACTTTATAACTGACATACATCACAAGCTGAGAATGATTTTAAAAGTTCAAGTTTATCATCCGTCATTGTTATGATTTCGAACAACTAATTTTATTCATTGGGCCTTTTTATATTTATATAACATTTTGTGAATCATGAACACGTGTCAAGATCTAATCAGATCGATGATTCATAAAAGAATTTATTCTTTTAGTTTTAGTCTGGTAACAAATAATAAATGTCTTATTATAAACTGCCTCCAAATTATTATCTTCAATTTTATCCTCCCCCACCCCACCCACCACCACCTCCTGCCTTTCAAACTACTACACAAAAATTTCTTCGTTTCCATGACTTTCATCATACTCATTTTATACAAAATAGGAATTTTTTTCACCATGCGCTTAATTCAACCACACCATGGTGGTCATGGAAAGTTGAAGAGGAAAGTGTAGAAGAAGGAAGTAGATATCAACAACAACAGCCCGAAGAGTATGAAAACTATGAGTATCAAGAGGAATATTATGAAAAAGGGGAAGAAAAGAAGACTGAAGGAATTAAGTTTGTGTTAAGTGAAGAAGCAATAGCAATGTTCCGTTTCTCTGAGTTAAGAAAACAACAACGTAAGTTATTTGATTTCGATTCTCCTTTAATAGAACAAGTATCTCACATAATTATATTAATATTCAATATGAAAAAAAATATATTTCTCCAAGTTGCGGAAGAGATTTCAAAGTCTAAAAAAAAAAATAATAATAATGACAATAATGACAATAATGATAATAATGATGATAATTTATCACAGTCTCCAACAGATGATAATTACCTTGACACGGAACCTGATCCTTCAATTATTCCATCATTTCATAATCAACCTAACGTGGAATCAAAAGAATTGTATGGAGACTCTTGCACGATCATTAATACATTAGAAGCGGCAGTTAATTCTACGTTTGTTCAAAGTTTTAAAGCTTCTAATAAAGCTACAAATAATAGTCGAGACGAAGAAGTGGTTTATTGGCCTGTTTTGCCCTTAAGATTTGTTTAAATAACATATTATGAAAGGAACTCGTTTTTTTTGTCATTAGTCACGTTTTTTTGGACTATATGTTACGTAAGTGAAAAAAAAAATTGTTTTTTATTTTTTTTTCCAGATGATGATAAAAATCATCCTTGTTCTTTGAATGAACATCTTTTCTTTATGAAAATTGATTGTTCATTGTGACGAAAAAATCTTGTGGCCATATAAAATTATCTGAACGGATACTTTATAGGACATAAATTCTTCAAATAATTAATAAGTTTACTAACTAATCTTTTTATTTCTTTGATTTTACACGATAAAATTAATGATAACAAACAATACATTAAAACATGTCTAAAAAAATTTTTCTTTTTCTTTTTTAAATATGAATGTGTGTGGAAAGTGCTATTTATTTTATTTACATATACACACAAAAAGTGAATTACAAGAAAAAAAGAAAAAATTATAAAAAAAAAAAAGTTTCAAGAAAAAAAAATTTCAAAGAAAGAAAAAGTATTGGAGCATAAATAAAAGAAAAATCATCCGAGCATAAACATAGAAAAAAGAATTTTTTTTGTTCTTGTTATAGGGAAGGAATTGGGATTTTTTTATGTTTTTGAATTTATATGAATAAGAAGTTTTTTTTAACGTTTATATATATAGCAAATAGAAGGAGTTTTCGGAATTTCAAGGAAATAATTATGAAAGGAAGGAATATATGAATGTGAAAAAAAATTCTTTTTTTATCATAAAAAATTTAATCATAATCTCGCATAATGATTGTATAATGTAAAATAATCAAATAGGGGAAAATAATAATAAATAATAAATAATAAAAAAAGAGTATAAAAAGGACATTAAAAATTTACAGAGAAAAAAAAATGAAATATAAAAGCTTTCCCACCTGACTATAAATATACAAAAATAAAGATCCAACACTTGAATCGCTACTAAATACTAGAGGATCATGCATGGGAATAATGGAATTGGATTCTTCTTCATAATCTTAAAAATGAAAATGTATCCAATTCATAAATACATCTAATACAAAACACTAGCATTAAATCTATTCCTAAGACCGTCTAAATAAACTGTGAAACTTTTTTTGTTCTCTCGTTTTTTTTTTCTTTTTTCTTTTTTGATATTATTTATACAATTCGTTTCTTAATGTACTATCGTTTACAATTGAATTATTAAATTTGAGCGATAATACATTTTTTTGTTTTAATTTGATGCGATATTAAGGAGATGATGATGGGTGATGATGGTGTTATATTGTTGCGATAGTGAATAATTATATGCTCTTTGTAAAGACATTTGCGTGAAGGATTGATTATTAAATTTAATGTAAGCGAAACGAAAGAAAAGATTTTAAAAGTCCTAACAAAATATCATTTTTTTCCTTGACATTTTGCAAAAATGTTCAATTGATAATGATATTTGTATACATTGGTTTGTAACCAAGACTTTTTGAGTTTATATATATATATATAATAAAATTAATTTAGTCAATAATTAAAAAAAAGGATCAGCGAAAAGGAAAAAAATATAGATGTAGAATAAAGTATATATTACTTTATTCTTAACTTGGACTGATCTCATTGATATCCGTTGATGTTGTTGTTAGTGTTGCTAGTGGTAGTGGTAGTGTTGGTTGTATTTGCGGTGGTGGTAGTTGTAGAAGATTGGCGCATAGCTAATCCTGGGGGGGATGACTGTCCAACTGAAATTGATCCTATCGAAGGAATCGTTGTTGAAGGAACAGCCATAGATCCGTTGGGTTCATATACAACTTGTGCTTGTTGACTTTGTGGTGGCGGTTGTGGTTGAGCCTCTTGCTGGTTTATATCTTGTGAGCGTTGTTTTTTCCCTCCCCGACGATTAGGTGCTTGTCCATTCTCATATCGCTGTCGTTTCTTTATGACGTCGGTCTTCATGGACAACGGTCGTCTCTCATGATGTAATTTAAAACTAAAATAAATAGGATTAATTAATTTTTTTTTTTTAAAAAAAAAATAATAAATACTAAATAAATATATTAATTATAATTACTATAAGCCACAAGCATTGCAAAGCGTTTGTCCTTCTTCATCACGTCTCCACAATGGTGTAGTCATTGTTCCACAATTAGAGCAGACTGGTTGTGCAGCTTCATCATCACGAGCATCCTTGCGTACAATATGTGGCTTCATAGTCTTAGGACGAGCCATTTTGTGTAATTTCAGACTAATTTAATAAAAAAAGGGAAAGATGTGATTAATAAAATTGAACAATGATTGCACGTATATATATATATATATATATATTGTTAAATATAATTACTTACTATAAACCGCAAGCATTACATAAAAGTTCATCGTTGGCCGAACGTCTCCAAAGAGGAGTAGACGTCACGCCGCAATTGAAACATTGTTGTTCACCATTAGAATGAGCCTTTTTAGGCCTACTATTTTCAGATGTTGTTGAGCCTGTTGAATTATTAGCAGAAGGGCGAGCAGCAGACGGCGCATCCATCGATGATGTGGTGGAGTTTGGAGAAGTTGATGATGACACTGATTTTGCCGATCCTTGTTGCGGCTGTTGCTGTTGTTGTCCAAGAGGAATTGATGCATTATTTGTATTATTTTGTTCAGAATATTGATTGATATACATAATATTTGATCCATTCATAAGACTTCCGTGTGGATGTTCAGCAGTAGTGGGAGTATTGAGAGGAGTATTTAGCGGAGTATTAATTGGAGTATCATGTGAAGTATTTAATGACATAGGACCGACGTTGATATGTGAAGGATTAACAGGTGAATGATCACTATTTCTAACGTAAACAGCATCGTGCCTGACAACGTTCATTTGGTATGGTAAACTTGATTGGATTTCCGAATTTTGCGGCGGAGGATACCAATCCGTAGGAGAAGGTGGTTCTGATGAGTCGGAAGAAGAATAGAAATGATGATGTGGATGAACTCTCATAACATCATTAAATTCGACCATCATTGTAGGTTGTTGATTATTAGGATCCAATATAGCATGAGCATCAAACGATCGAGTGAAAATTCCTGGCAATGAAACGACTTGATATGGATCTTGATCATTGGTATATTGACGTAAGTAGAAATCTTGGTTTGCTTCACTGTATCTGAACATATCATCTACACCAACTTAATAAAAGAAAATATAAAGACATTAGGGTATAGTAATAATTAATAAGTTAACAAATAAATATATATGTAAAAAAAACCTACTATTTAAACTCAAGTGATTATCCTCAAGCGAATCCAACTCCAATAATTCAGCATTGTTTTGGTCATTAATCGAGGTAATTATTTCTTTATTATTTCCATAATCATTTTGTGAATGATCACTAACTTCAGTATTATTATCATTAATATTATTATTATTGGTCGAAGAAGCAGCTAATTCAGTAGAAGCAGATTCTGCGGCAGTTTTGATGTGTTTAGTCTTCTGGTTAGTTTTCTTTACTTGTGATCCAACAGTAGCAACAGCGCTTATGCTAGGTTTTTTGGCATATTTCTTCTTCCCTTTCTTTTCCAAAATTTCTTGAGCTTTAGGAGGTCGATAAAGTGGAGCAGCTAAATGTTTTACATTGGTTGCTTTCTCATTTTCTAATTTTTTAGTTGTAGCAGTGGATAATTTTTTAAATTGTGTTTGAGATATAGATTTATTTCCATGGACCATAAGATGATGCATGAACCAAAGTCGCCAAGATAAATTTTCCAAACGCATTCCATATTCCAGTGAATCTTTCACTTTTGTCATTAAACGCCATGTTTTAGATAAATCTTCGTCAGTTTCTATCGATAACAGTGAGAATGCTTTATTGCCTTTGATCTTAAGTTTTGTTGGAGCCATTCAGATTTAACTATAAATATAAAAAACGAAATAATGAAATAAGAAATATAATTAAAAAAAAAATCTGTGCTGATTTATATATCGATCCTTATTTATCTAATAAGTTTTTTTTTTTTAAAAAAAAAAATTGTATTCCTTAAAATTTTATTATGACGGAACTAAATAAGCAATACCTTAATAGTTCTGTATTAGGGGACGAAGTAAGAAGAGTAAAAAAAAAAGAGAAAGAGAGAGAAAGAGAAAACTAAAAATTTTAAAATTACCTGATAAAATTTTAAAAAGTTTATGGTTTCTTTTTCTCTTAAAAAGATTAATATAACAAGACGATAAATTCTTCGTAACAGAAGGTCAATAAAGAATTTAGTTGAACAAAATGTAGTTAAATGTTCAATAAATAATATAAGTGTTTAGAACTGATGTAGTCACTCTTATTAGTAAAATAGTCGAACAGAGCGAGCGCTAAGGGGCAGAAAAGATTGATCAGCCGTATTTTTCAAAACTAATAATGTAACCTCAAAAAAAAATGTGGCAAAGTGTGAAAGTAGGGTGTTAAAAGGTATGTAGGATAAAAAAAAATAAAATAAAAAAAAGGTTGCCATTTACAACGATGACGTATTGGGCATAATATAAATTATGTAAAATTTAAAGTAATAATAATAGTATTAGTTAAATATACAATAAAAATGCATGTTATATAATTTTATCCTATATAAAAAAAAGCAATTCGAGGTTTGCGTCTTTTTGTTTATTATTTGGGGGTATGCATGATATAAATATGACTGACCTAACCAGTAAATAATTCACGCCCAAGTCTGTGATTTCTGCAAATTGTCTGCCCATTTGGTGACACAATGAACATGTAGAACGATAGGATGTACACATGTTGTAAAATGTAAACTTGTGCGACCAAAATAAAAACAGATATTGTTCAATTAACATCTCTTCTGCGCCTAAACAAAATCTTTTTTAACATAATTATTTAAACAGCAACCGTATGAGGGTGTAAAGTTGTTTTTTTGTACGGCAGTTCTTCTTCATGATTGGATTATTTTCTTATTAAACATATTTCCATATTTTATTCAAACAAATAGAAAAATGAAATTATTCCTCCACAATCTCTTTTTTAATGTTACATTTTTATTTTTTTTTTTTTTTTAATCACAGGAAAATGTTTAACGAAGATCAACCCTAATTGAAATTGTCGATTGGTCACATGCGAAAATTCAACAAATTTTTTTCTCACCTTTTATTTAATCCTGATAAAGTTAATATCACTTCCCTCAAACCAAAATAAAACTTCATGTACCTGCTTAAGAAAAATAAATACTTTTCCCAATTGATTACTAGTCGTGAAATTAAATTAGTTGAGCTTGGAGAATCGTTAAGATCTACTTGAACAATGTGAGTATCATCAGTTAGTCTAGACCAAGTTTAAAATTGTTAAAAAAAAAAAGTTGTGAAAGTTTATACGGAGTTTCTTTTTATTAATAATGAAAACTGCTTCAATTCTAACTTAATCTGGTATTTGACAGATTAATAAATATTATTACTATTATATTAAATAACAATAATTGTACTACATTCAACTTTAAAAGGAAACTCATTCATAGAATTTAATTTCTGGTTGTTTAACCTGTTATCATTTTGTAAAAAAAGTTAAATTTATATAAATAAAAAAAAAATTCTGTGAAAGTTTTTCTTTTTCATTTTCCCTTTCTAAAAAGAAAAAAAAAAAAGAGAAAAAAAGTTCATATTATTACAATGATATATTGTTGTTGTGCCAATATTTCTTTCATAAGATTACTTTTTATGAAATACATTCAAGTAACACATCTGCATGTCAATTACTAATTGTGTATCACGACCTTTAACATTTCCGCAATTATCGTTATTTATTATCTATATTATTATTATTTTGTTTATTGTTATTATTGTACATACACAACCTTTCCCTCCCCTTTCAAATAATTACTTTAATTAAAAATGTTAATTATAAGTTTACCACCTTTCATTGTATTATTGAAATAAATAACGGACCCGTACTAATAATAATATAATGTAAGTAGAATCTTAATAACGCGGCTAATTGCAGTTGAAATTTATCAAATTCTCATGCTATAAACTTTGTACTTACTAAAATTTTCCGATGTAAATCATTGTCTGTTTTGTTATTCATTGATTACATAATAAATTGCGTCATTGTTAATTCCGCAAACATTCCGACTTCTCCCTTTATAGTTGAAAAAAATTCACACGTGAATTATATGGTTATACAAAATGATCTACCTAGCATGAAATCCATGAATTAATGTAATCTATATATAGTAATTTTTGATACATTGTTAACTGTGAGCTAATTTCGATTAAAAAAAAATATTGCATCTATTTCTAAAAAGTCTTTATTTTATTGTTAATTATGAACATCATAAAACGGTATTGTATTATATTAATATAATTTAATTTAAACAGTAAATTATTTTTTATATTCTCCCCTTTTTTTAATCATCCGATTTAGTTACAATTTAAATTGTTATTTAATTGATATTTAGAATATCTAAAAAATCTCTAAACAAATTATATACTTTTTTTTACACGCATTGACCTCAAATTAATACCATTTAAGGAAAAATCTACGCGTATAAACCCTTGAATAATTTTTATATGAGAGGAGAATAATAAATAATATAAAATATGATGAAATTTTTGATCAGATATAATAAATGCAAAAAAAAAATAAATAAAAAATTCTCGTATATTTGATTAATATAATTATTACGTCTATGAAAGGAAATATATACAAACGTTAAAGCTTTAACAAGCCATTACGACGAATATATATATAAATGCTGGTGTTATATATTTAGTCGGTATCATCTGAAATATCATTAACTGTTGTATAATGCATTGCATTCTTCTCCCATACTTTACCGTTACCTGACGGTAATATCGGTATAGGAAGAAATATCGTATATATTGGGCTTAAAAAAATACAATAAATAAAACGTATTAATACACTCAAATCATAATTAAAATTATTTATTACCAGACCAATAAAGTAATTTTTTTTCACTTACTATTTGCTATTATTTTTTTTTAAAAAAAAAGGGAAAAGAAAAAAGAAAAAAAAAAAAAAGGTTCAAAATAAGATCACGTGAGAACTATATCCAAAATAAAGATAAATGATAACTCACTAATTCTGGCCAACATTAAAGAATTGACGGAAATTGTTTAAACATCCCAAGTCATATGGGTTTACATATACCTAAATAATACGGTAGAAATTTAAAGTTCATAAATTTAAATTGATATTGATTATGATTAAACAAATTATTTTATCACCTCTCCTTTTTGTCGAGCTGACCGTTTTGCGTATTGATTATTATAAAATTCTACTGTTGTTTGTGATGTTAAAACCTGAAAAAAAATATATTTAATAAAAAAAAAAGATTTAAATCCAAGAGAAAAATGAAACTTACTAAATAATAATGCCATGAACACATTCCTCCTATAAAATATTTTATATAAAAAAGAAAAAATATTTAATTTCTAAACCGTAAAATAATAGACAAATTATATATACCTAATGCTATTCCGATTGCGACAGCAAGCAAAAATGTTAAGGCCATATAAGGTCTTGGCATCCAATAGTTCCACTTAAAAGAAAAGCGTTTAATTAGACCCAATTTATATTGCGTTAAGAGCCCCAACAATAATTTTTAATTATAATCACCTCAACTTCAAAATCAAGACTGATCAAAAAAACTTTCCACCCAACAGCAACAAAATAAAAACAAGAGGCCACCAAATAAGTCATGAAAAGTAAAAAATATCTATGGTTAAAATGTCCAACACAATTCGCTATCCATGGACAATGATGGTCAAATCTTAGTACACATTTTTTACACACTGAACAATGATGTGCTCTTTCAGGTTTTGGAAGGTGGCCTAATTATTTTTTTTAAAAAAAATAAAATAAATAAATAAATAAATAAAATTAAGAAATTTCATATAAATTAATTTACATTTTTTGCATGTTTTCGGAAATACTTGATATTCTTCCAATTCAATAAATAATTCTTGTAGTGTTGGATCATCTGATTCCTACATAAAAAAATAATTTCACATCAATTAAATTTTATTAATCTAAATAATTAAAAGCATTGAATGTATCTCACCGTTTCAGCAGTTCCAGCATTTAATACACCTCCAGGCTTTGTTCTAATTGCCATATAATAATGAAAAAAGATACAAACTATCATATATATACTAAATAATAATCCAGCATAATAAGAAAATTTTGTCCAAATATAATCGTCATCCCATTGATAAAAATAAGGAAAAACAACTGTAAAATATGTCAACGTTGCCATTCCGATCAAGCCTATGGCCAATACGATAAATACAGGGCCAATAGCGAAAATAACCGAATTGGCTATTTTATCAACTCCGCGAATAAAACCATGCCGAGTAGGGGTAAACATTATTTTGACTTGCAAACTTTAAACAGTTAAACTTAACGAAAGTATAATAAAAAGTATGCGGTGAAAATTATAATTTTATTTTTTTTTTATAATAGGTAACAATAATCAAATATTAAAATCTAAGTATGACAACTAACTTATTTAAGATAAGAGGGATGTTGTTTGATCATCCAAAATTTTGCAATTTTGCAACAACGCATCGATCCTTTTTTGCCGCATCCTTCCAAACTTCCAAATGTTTAAAGCCACACCTTTTTAAATAATTAATAACTTTCCTAACTTGATGACTTCCACCGATTTCCATAATCAACTGCGGTAAATCATTTTGTATACTATCTTTGAAGCGTAATAATCCGTTATTTCGAGTAGTATGATACGCGATAAGTTCATGAAATGCGGTTCCATCTTTTTCAGCGACTAAAGCAATTTTATCTTCCCATAATTTAACGTCATCTTTTAATGTTTTATATTCTTCATTAGTAACATAAGGTGGATTAGATAATATCATGTTAAATCCTTTTCCACTTTCAGTGGATTTTTTAATAAATAGATCAATTTCATTATCTGTTGCGTTTAAAATATCTATTTTAGAGAAATTTACCGAATTTTTTAATTGATTTTTGGAATTGAATGTAAAATAATTTAATTCTGCTAATGAGAGTGCGTTAGATGATATGTCTATACCATGTATATTACTTGAGTTTGTTGGAAGATGATGAGCAAGTGATAATGCAATACATCCTGATCCTGTACATATATCTAAGATTTCAAATTTTGTTCTCTCTTTATCTTTTCGTTCTTGAAGAAATGGTCCAAGCATTGAAATAACTTTGCTTGTCCATTCCTCTGTTTCCCATCTTGGAATCAATACAGGTGGTTGAGTAATGATTTCTAAATCACAAAATGGATGTGTACCAAGTATGTATTGTAATGGTTTTGATTTTTCTACTCTTTCATTAATTAACTCATTTAATAAATTTTTTTCGATTTCATTTAAATTTTTTTCTTCCGACAGAAAAAAGAACTTTTTTCTCGTTTTTTGTAATACATGTTGCGTAAGCCATCTCAATTCTTGCTTGGCTTGATTTATATTATTTCCATTCGCTGAAAGCAATCTTTTAATCATATGTTGCATGTTGAACAAACCATTGGATATATGTGATTTATTTCTGTACAAAAAAAAACGCGTGATTTAATATCTTAGTCGGTTAATCATCGCTCGTCAAATTCGAAATAATTTCTCTTTTTATTAAAATACAAAGTATTATAAAATTATTTGTTTTTCCTTTTAATAGCTGGAAAATTTTTAATAATTTTCATGAATATAAAATATTCAGTGGCTTACATAACTACCATCGTATTTATTGGTTGATAAAGAAATAAAGTCAGCAGTAATAAAAGTAGGCAAGAAAGTAAATCTGGTTTACAACACTTTTTGCATTTCATTGGATGTATAATCGGATGTGCAGACGATCCTTGATAAACAGGTTTCCGGTCGATAATCATAATTAAAACTATGATACCAACTCCTAACTTAGATCATTTATCTCCCGGAGACTATGAACATGTGTATGAGCCTGCAGGTAAGTTTTGCTTTAAAAAAGTTTAATTACAAAAAACTAAAGATAATTAAATAAGCTGTCTTTATTTAGAAGATACATTTTTATTGCTTGATGCACTTGAAAAAGATGCTGAATTTTTAAGAAATGAGATTAAACCTTGTATATGTTTAGAAATTGGGTTAGTAAAGTTGGTAAAAAAAAAGAAATCTTTATGTAATAATTTACTTAGAATTTATCATTATTAGATCAGGGACAGGGTGTGTATCAACATTTCTTGGAAAAATACTTGGTGATGAAACAGCACGTGAGTTTTTCTTTTGATTAAATATTTATGGGTATAAAAAATAACATTAAAATATATATATATTTTTTTTTTAAAAAAAAAGTGTTAATATGTACAGATATAAATCCATATGCAAGTGTCATCACTAATAAGACGGGATATCATAATTCGGTACTTATTCACGTGATTGTAATAAATTTTCTTTCCGTCTTACTAAAAATTAAAATTTAATTAGATTCAATTAGATTCTATTACTACCAATTTAGTAAATGGCCTTTTACCGAGGCTTTATCATTCAATTGATATATTATGTTTTAATCCACCATATGTTGTTACTACTTCTGATGATTTATACTTATCAAAAAGTATTCTTGAGAAAGCATGGGCCGGTGGAATTGACGGAAGAGAAATTATTGACAAGATGTTACCATTAGTTGATGTTAAGTATTTTTTACTTTAAATAATCAATTTAATAAATATTAAAAATATATTAATATATTATATATTTTTTTCTTCTATTACAGAAATTATTATCGGATAAAGGTGTATTTTATCTTTTATTAATTAATGAAAATAAACCAAATGAAGTTTGTGAAATAATGAAAAATAATTATCATTTGCAATCAGAAGTAAGATTTTATGTTTAAAAAAGTATTTCTTTATTGTAAAATCAGTTAATTAATATTATGTTAATAACTTTAGGTTTTATTATCGCGTTTAGCAGGAAGAGAAAAACAGTTGATCTTGAAATTTTGGAGAAATACCTGTTGAAATCGCATATAACTCTTTATAGATTGTTAAATCTTTAAAACATCAAAAATATCAGTTATCAATATTCCTATTTAACAAAAAAAAACTTGTTGTTATCAGAGACCAAATAGATTTAATCCTAATTTTTTTTAGAAACAAATAATCAGTTTTAATTATTTTATTTTATTTATTTATTTATTTAGTTCTATCTACACGCGAAATCCAGTATAAAATAATCTATTGTTATAAACGAACACAAATCTTGAAATTATTATTATATTCTATTCGATGTAATCCGTTAATTTCAAATTTGTAACAATACAGTAAGATAGAAAAAGTGATTTGCACGTATAATTAATTAAACCTAACAAACTAAAGAAAATGACATAACGTCAATTAAAAATTGTTTGTACTATATAATTTGTGGAGCCACATAGAAGATAATTAACTTTCCTGTATCAAACTATGCATAAAATTGTTACAAGCAAGATAATCAAAGAAAAATTTGCGTTTTATTCATAATCAAGCCTAAAAGTTTCCATTGAGCGAGAAAAAAAAAACTATGTAGTTTCATCCTTCATTTCTGATGTCGGTTGTAAATCATTAGGAGATCTGGAACGAGATTTAGGATGACCATTAACTTGTTCTGACCTTCTACGACGTTCAGATGGCGAACGAGAATATGATCTTGAGCGGGAACGATATCGACTAGAACGTCTTCTATCATGTTCGCCATCATATTTTCTATAATCTAATCCGGATCTACTACGATTTCGATTGGGACTAGGACTACGACTACGTCTAAAAAACAACAAACAAAAAGAAGATTTATTTATTTAATTATCATTTGGTTTTTCCCCGAAATTTAACCATCAAATATAAACCTTGGTCTGTAAGAATTTTCGGGTATTTCATATCTTCCTCGTCGCATTGGAGAATACCTATAATAAGTATAAATTAAATTTTAATTTGAATTCAATTAATCAGTAAACTCAATGATTAAGCTTACCTATTATCTTTGCCTCTCATTTCTCGAGGGGCTAAATTTTGAATTATAGTAAAAATGATATTATAACTGGTACTAAATTAAAATGAAAGAAAAGGACATTACTTTTTCTGGATCCACGTGCAAATTCCACAGTTAATTCTCGCCCATGTAATATAACAGTTCCGTGTCTGTAAGCCTCTTCGCAATCACGTTCATCATAATATCTTGAAAAAAGGAAGAAAAAAAACCGCGATTTCTTGTCAAGGACCGATGGAAAAGTCTTTAAAAAACATTCAATTCTTTTTGGTCGAGTAAACTTGAATCTTTAATCGACAGTAAGAAAACTTTGAATAATAAGTCTTTAAGGATACTCTATGTACGCAAAACCTCTTGGTTCCCTGGTGTAATAGTCCCTTGGTATATAGACTAAGTAAAAGGTAAAAATTAGTAAATAAAAATAGTTCAAAATGTTAGGATAATATTTGTAAAGTACCTACCGTCTTTAAGTCTACCAAATTCTCTAAAAATAGGTTCGAGATCTTCAATACTAAAGACCAAGGAAAAAACCAGAAATTGTAGGAAAAAAATATTAGCATCTCCTAAAATAGGGAGAACACGCTTTATAACTCACGTTGTTCGTCTGGAAAGTCCGGAAACGAATAACGAGCGAGACATCCTTTCCCCATAAGAAGACATATTTTTACTGAAAGAATAACGATTAAGTACGATATTGAATTGTTAGCTATAAAATTATGATTTAATTATATCATCAATAACCCAGCTGTTACACAAACATGAGAAATTAACTTCGGTTGGAATTATGATAATTTCAACTTAATTCCGCCTGAAATTAAATTAAACCCTTATCTACCTAGGATATCGAAAAAAAATATTCCTGCTGAAGAAACGTAAAACAAAAAAAAACACATTTCTAGTTAAAGTAAAATTATGAAATTATTGTATTTGAATTTTTTTTTTAACAGCTCCTAAACAAGTTATATTGGTGCATGATTCAGAATACAATTTCGCACATTACATCTAAAATTTTTTAAGAATTTCTATAATTCTTCGTTAGCCATCAGGTGGACATTATGAATATTAACCAACCAATAATCAACGCGATAAATAATAATTTAGAAAAATCGAGTTCATTTTCTAGCACCGTAAAGGTGCGTTTCGGATAATCCGATCAAAGAATTAGAGCCATAAATCTAAATACAAATAAAATACGTATTAGGAAAATCATAGTAGCCATAATCGTCGGGTTGAAACTTTTTCGTCATAAACCATATGTACAACACATCCCGTTGTCAAGATCCGTAATATGATATACCAAATAATCGGATTTCGGATGCATCTCTAACAGGAAATATTTATTATCCAAACACAAGGTAACACACGTCAAAAATTAAATTTTTCCAACTATGATAAATAAGTATGATACAATTAGTACGATGGTCCATTTATAGATGATCGATCTTTCAAAACAATTAATTTCACATGGACAATATAAAAAATTAGTTTATCAAAGAATTTGTTTTATCGCTAAATTTTATCTAATATCCGTCCGGCCGAACTTTTTCCCATGTAATTTTTTTATTGGTTTCCTATAAACGAACATTCTTTTAGCATGAATAATTTGTGAAACTTCAAAGTTGATTTTTGTATATAAATATAGTCCATTTTCGTAATTTTCGTAGAATAATCGTACAAATCAGCATTTACATAATTGAAAATGGTAAAAGAATATCCTCACATATCATTACCTATACATCAAATGAAATTACATTATGACGTGGTGGTTATTGGGTCAGGCTATGGTGGTGGAATTGCTGCTTCTCGCATGTCAAGAGCCGGCAAACGTGTTGCATTATTAGAAAAAGGTTAGTCTCAAACCTTATCTGATAATTTTTTTCGATTTTCTTTTTAAAAAATAAACACATACATTATATTCCTGTGTGATAGGAAAAGAACGATGGCCCGGAGAATATCCAAATACATTAAAAGATTGTTTGAAAGAAATTCAATATAGCTCTCCAGAAAAGCATCTCGGTAAAAAAACTGGAATGTACCATTATTATAATGGTAGTGATCAAAACGCTGTTGTAGCTTGCGGGTAAGTTTCAAGTCGATATTTCCACAATAACTCCGATCTAAATTTTCTTTGTATTTATTATATAGTCTCGGAGGTACATCTCTCATTAATGCAAATGTAGCTCTTGAAGCTGATGATCGTGTCTGGCAAATGTCAATTTGGCCTGACGAAATTCAAAATGATCATGATTCTATAAAAAGAGGTAATCTATCTATATTAATCTTACTGCGCCACATTAAGTATTAATTATTTTATTCTTTTAGGATACGAAAGAGCAAAAGAAATGCTTCAACCATGTCAATATCCAGCTCATTTTCCTGAATTGCCAAAATTAAGAACTTTGGAAACTCAGGCAAGATTATTGGGAGAAGAATATCATAAAAATTTTTATAGGGCTCCTATTACTGTCACATTCGAAAATCGAGTTAATGTTGCTGGAGTACGTCAACGTGCTTCTACATTAACAGGAAATGATGCTACAGGAATTAATGATGGTAGTAAAAATAGTACACTAATGAATTATATACCCGATGCATGGAATCACGGTTGTGAAATATTTTGTGAATGTGAAGTAAGAAGTATTAAAAAATGTAAAAAAACTGGAAGATATATTGTATTTTATGAATGGTTAGATGTAGGTTAAAAAAGAATTTTATTTATTTATTTTTTTTAAATTTTATTGACATATGAATTAATGTATTTTATTCCAAAGGACAAACGTACAAATTTTACAGATGATAATCGTCATAGTCTTTTCTTTGTTATTGCTGATACTGTTTTTCTTGCGGCTGGTACGTTTGGTTCCAATGAAATCTTAATGAGATCGAGGTCTTATGGTTTAAAGGTTAGCGATCGTCTGGGAAAAGGATTCAGCGGAAATGGTGATGTAAGTGGTCTCATTTATAATAATTGAATTTTTTATTTCGTTTTATAATTATACTTTATACATGGAAATTATCTTTAGATATTTGGACTTGGCTATAACACGGATTATTTTGTTAATTGTGTCGGACCAATTAAAGATAATACAGCCAGCATGAAAATTCCAGTTGGCCCATGTATTACTGGTGTTATTGATATGCGTCGCAGCGCCGAAAATGTACTTGAAGGTTATGTGATTGAAGAAGGAACTATACCCGGATCTACGGGTAAAATTTTCAAACTAGTTCTCGAAGTGGGAAGTTTATTAATTGGTACCGAATCACAAAACACTACCTTATCACAGTATGCAAAAAAGTTATGGAGAAAAATTGAATCGCCATTTAATGGAGTTTATACTGGTGCTACATCACATACTCAAACTTATTTGATCATGTCACATGACGATAATACAGGCCAAATAGAATTAGTAGATGACCGTTTGAAAATATCATATAATGGTGTAGGTGCTTCTGACAATGTAAATAGATTAAATAAAGTATTAGAAAAAGCTACAATTAAAATTAATGGAACTTATATTCCATCCCCTTTATGGACTAAACCTTTGGGAAGTGAGTTAATTACAGTTCATCCTATTGGAGGTTGTAGTTTAGGAAAAAATGGAAAACATGGTGTTGTAAATCATAAAGGCCAAGTATTCGTAGATGATAGTAATGATCTTCATGAAGGACTTTACGTGTGTGATGGTTCAATTATACCAACTTCTCTTGGGGTAAATCCATTTTTAACAATTAGTGCATTGACTGAAAGAATTTGTGAATATGCAGCAAAAGATCGTGGGTGGGAAATTAATTACGATCTTGTCAAAAAGCCAATTGATTTTGATCAGCCACTTATATCTTATGAACGAAAATTCAATTTGACCAATCGAGGACATATATTGGAAGTTGGAATAAGTTTCACGGAAGTTATGAGAGGTTATTTTTCAACCGAAGTTTTATCAGCAGATTATGTTGCCGCTGAACGTAAGCACAACGAATATTTTATTTTTATATAAATTTAATTACCATTTCTAATGCAATTTAAATTTTAGTGCAAGCAAAATCTTCAGATTCGACAATGCAATTCATGTTAACAATAATTGCATATAACGTTGAAACATTAGTTGAAATGGGCGATCATTCTGCATTAATTACTGGAACAGTTTCGTGCCGTGCGTTGTCACCTGATCCGCTGCTTGTTACTAGTGGAAAGTTTCGTTTATTTATCCCAAAAACTGATAATGTTGATTCTAATCAAATGATGTATGATTTGAATTTGTCTGCAACTAATGGAACAAAATACCGATTCAAAGGATATAAATTAATTAAGAATGGAACATTTTCAGAGCAAGCAACGTCTACAACTACTTTATATGTTACAATATATCATCTTGATGATTTAGATAATATTGACGAAGAGGAGGAAGCTGATATAAGAAAAGTTGTCGGTAGAGGAATTCTAAGAATTAAACCTTCTGATCTTTTGAAGCAATTAACTACACTTAGGGTAAGAAAATAGATACATCTTGTTTATACATATAATACAAATTATTTTAATTCCTATTTCATTTAGGCAACTGGAGAGACATCTGAATCAAGATTTAAAGCTATGATTACGTTCAAAAATTTTTTTGTAACAACAATTTTAAAACATATATTTGTTAGATTTCTTCCTTTAGTATATTCTCAAGCCTTCCCAGTCGCAAACCCATTTTATTATAAGAGTAGACCAAAGAAAGAGATGTGGGAAATTATAGCTGAAGATGGTGTAAAAAGTTTATTGCATAGATATCAGGGTGGAAGAAAAGGACCAATTCTTTTTGTACATGGTGCCGCTATGTCGCATGAAATGTGGACAACTAATTTAATTAAAAATAATATAGTGGATTATCTTTTAGAACGCGGGTATGACATATTCTTAATTGACAATCGGTTGTCAACTGCAAATATCGCTTCTAAAGAACAGCAAACTTTAGATGATGTTAGATTAGATCAAGCTGCAGCGACTAAAAGAATTCGTGAAATTACCGGTGTTGAAAAAATTGGTATAATTGCTCATTGTGTTGGATCAATTGCAACATTTATGGGATTGTTAGATGGAAAAATCGAAGGAGTGGGATGCCTTATTGCTTCACAAGTTGCAATGCACCCTTCGGTTGGATTTTGGAATAGAATTAAAATGCGTTTAAATATACTTCCATTTACTAGATTCGTACTACGTCAGTCATTATTCGATGCAAGAACTTCTCCAGAGACTAATTTAACCAACAAAATACTTGATCAATTATTACGTTTTTATCCGGTACCGAAAGGTCAAATTTGTCGTAATGCTTTATGTCATAGAACATCATTTTGTTATGGTACTTTATATCAACACGAAAATATTAACCAGCAAATTCATGATTATCAAGATGAATTTGTCGGTATTGTAAATCTCACTACTATGCAACATCTTGCTAAGGTATCCAAAAAAGAGTTGCTATTAAATTATCAAGGCCAAAATGTGTATGTAACACAAGAAAATATTCGAAATAAGCTAAACTTTCCAATTTGTATCATTCATGGAGATAAGAGTGTTGTGTAAGTATAAAATAAAAGTTTGATTAATTTTTTATTTATTTATTTATATATTTGTTTATTTACTTATTTATAATTATTTAATTATTTATTTATTTATTTATTATTTATTTATATTCAATTAATTTTTCTTTATCAATAGATTCGATATAAAATCAACGAAGAAGAGTTACGACACATTACGATTAGTGAATGGAGTAGATAATTATGTATACAATGAAATTAATGATTATGGACATCTCGATGTTTGGTGGGGAACAAATGCTAATGAAGATGTATTTCCCAAAGTATTAAATCACTTGGAAGAAACCCAACATTTATGGGGATATACAGCTCAACATCCACCAAATGGATTTCAACCTTTTAATGATTCTTAAAGTTTTGAACTATAATGTAAATAGCGTTCCATAACATAGGTCAATTTCATTTCGCATCAAATAAAGTATGATATAGTAATGTAAATCATTGCGAGAAAATATTTTTGTGACACATTACATATTTTTAAATTCAAGCAAAATAGTAGCCTTTATTAGAAGTCTTCCCAGTCCTTTCCTAAAAGTGTTCGTTAAAGAAAGATAAGGTTACTACCATGCAGAAAGGCGAAGTTTATAAGGACGGAAAAACTATACCTCGATAATCCCGTTAATTTTTTTACTTACATGATAAAGATATTCTATAATATGAATCCAATTTTGGCAGGAATGGTATTAGTCTTCACGTGTGTCCATTTTTTATCCCACATTTACATTAGCTTGTACCAATCTTTTTTCAGAAACGGGTTATGCAACATTAACCAATTAACTAACTTTAATTAGTAATATTTTACTTTGCATCTTATATTTAGCCTTTCGCAGTAATATGCATACACTTAGATCATTGTATAATAGTTAGTATGTATAATAATAGATTTTGAAATGAAACGAATTGCTAATTTTAACGGATGATTCTTCTATATATAAACCTTCGTATTTCCCATAGAAGTTTGAGTTCCATAAAAAATCGTTTTACGCAATTTGGAATCAAGTTTTTCTATTTTCTCCAATTCTTGGCATTTTTGAAATCGCAGTAGGGATAAAAATTTCATCCCCCTTTAATTATGTTGTGTTCATTAAAGTTTTGATCATTTACTTACATATGCATAACTAATTAGAGCGCGGTTATACAGTTTTCTTTTCCCCGCATAGCACTCGCATAGCTCTAGAAAAGCTACTTACCAAATAGGAAATTCTATTAAATATAAACTTTTTATTTGTATGCTGGTTTGATTAGCAGTAACGACCATATCGCACATACCTATTTAATTAACACAAGAGTAAACACAAAATAACAAATATTATTTAATTTATTTATTACTAAAACGATTCAACAGTGTAATTTTAGAATTTGCAACCAAAAATAGTCTGGAAGAATTTATTACTACTAATTTGTCGCGAGTATAAATTTATCCGCGGGTTTGATGAATACATTCAAAAAAAAAATTTTTTTTCTTTAGTTCCCACTTTTAATTTTTCTATAAGAAAATTAATTTTTTTTTTATTTTCTATTAAAAAACAATTTTTTTTATTAAATTAATATAAATTTTTTTGTTACGAAAATTTTTTTTTATATAGTAATTTATATTTTAATAAAATTAAATATTAATAACAACAATGGTTAAAAAATTCTTGGGAATACTTTCTCTAACCCTCGCCTATACCCTTCTTGGAGTCGTAAATCGTCTCGAGAGTGCTGAGGCTGCTGCTTGTGACCCCACCGCTTGTCAACCACCAAAATGTTTTTGCCCTTCTGTTAACCCTCCAGGTGGTTTACCACTTGAAAAAACTCCTCAATTTTTCCTTTTAACTTTCGGTAAGAAAATTATTTAATTTTTTATAATAAATTTAATAAATTAATAAATTTCACAATTTTTCAATTTTTGATTTAGATGATTCCGTTCAAGAAGGTACCTTAAAAGGTAAGAGCATATTAATTTGTATGTGATCCATCATGCGTTTCTCCATGTGACAAAAAAATTTTTTTTTTTTAGTTGCAAACTCCCTTATTGGGAAAAGGAAAAATCCGAATGGGTAATTATAAATTTATAAAAAAAACTAAAAATTTAAAATTTTAATTTTAATATATTATACATATTTTTTTAACAGATGTCCAATTAGAGCTACTTATTACGTTAGTATCCAATATACAGATTTTTCATTGGTAACGCAGTGGTATGCAGCTGGAAATGAGGTATGTGATCTTTTTTTATATTAATATAAATGTGTATATATATTGTCTCTTTTAAGAAAGAAAAATTAAATTTAATGTATTTAACAGGTTGCAGATCATACTATGACACATCCTCAAGATCCTTTCGACGGTAAGTTATAAAAAAGATTATTATTCATTTAGTTTTATAACGTGATCTCTAATTTTGATTTGTTATAGATGAAATTATTGGATGTAAAAAATCACTTAACGCTTTTGCTGGTATCCCAAATGGCAAGATAGCGGGATGGCGATCACCTTTCCTCAATTGGCAACCAAAAACCTTTGACGTAATCGCTCAACAAGGGTTTCTGTATGATTCCTCAACAACTGCATTAACAGATGATGCTACTTGGCCTTATACCATGGATTATGGTCTATATAATGATTGTTGGAAAGGTTTCTGTGATACAACTATTCATCCCGGTTTATTCGAAATCCCAATGGCTGCTATCTTAGGTAATTTTTTTTTCTTTTAACTAAATAGGTAATTTATAATTCTTTGCTAATTCATGAATTTAATATTAATTAACAGATGATAAGGGTACTCCACATTTAATGGATCCACATCTCGATGGACCACCTGACGTAGTTAAGGGATGGTTACAGGCCAATTTCCAACGTCACGCAAAACAAGGAAAAACACCCTTCGGTTTATTCCTTCATCCTGCTCATCTTAACCAAATTCCCGGTGTTCCATTGGCTCCTGGTGCCACAGATCCTGCTAAAAATCTTCAAATGCTTGAAGAATTTCTAGATTGGGCTATTGCACAACCAGACACGTGGTTCGTAACGAGTCAACAATTGTTGGAATGGATGAAAAATCCAGTTCCAGCAGATCAACTTAAAGATTTCGCACCTTTCTCATGTCAAGTTCCTAAAATTGGAAAAGAAATCTGCAATGGATTGGATGATGACGGAAACGGACAGGTTGACGAAGGACTTGTACAAAATTGTAATTTCAACACTGTAGTATGGAATACTTGTTACGGATGCCCTAGTGAAAATCCAAGTCTTGCCAATCCTGTTCCAAAAGGTGGTGACCGTTTCCGTGTTCCAACAACTTGTGATACAGTTTGGTGGGATCCCGTTGCTAATCAATGTCTCTGCCAAGATACCAACTGTGCATACACTGACTTAAGTAAACCAGTGGGTAATGTTGGAGACAACAGTACTAATGCTACTAATGCTGGTAAAGGTAATGCTAATGGTCAACCTAATGAAAATAAACAGAGTGGGGCAAGCTCAATAACTAGTTCGAATATAATGACTTTGATACCCAGCTTTATAATTGCATCTATATTTATGCAGTGGATCTAAAAAAGAACCACTCACCCAACAAACATTTTTTTAAATTATTAATTATAAAATCAAAAGATATATGTAATTGTAATTGTAGCTTTATTTTAGATAAGAATTATGATTTATTAATAATATCTATTTTAATCTAATGTCATACTTAATGTAGTTTTTGTACAATACGATTAAAATTTCTGCTCTAGAATTATAATCAAAATAAATTAATTTATCCATCAAAATCAGATGGTTTATGTTTTACTATTTTACTCGGATGATTGTGAAATATTCCGTTTATGGAAACGGAATTTCAGATATTAATAACAGTTAGTGATAATCAACGCCTTTTACTTAAGTTGTGTACAAATAAGTACAACTAATACATAAATTAGCCAAGAATCTCGCAGAAGTTCTCATGACTAAATTCCGTAAATTCCGTATTTACATAATTTACATAACAACAACATAATTAAATTTTTAATTCTGTTACACCAAGTTTCATTTTGGTTTATTTTAAAGTTTTTTGGTGGCTGCTTTTCTTTTTTCCACTCTTTCTTTAACGTTCGTAAAAAAATATTTTATTTATAATGACTGAAAAAGCTGGATATACTGCTATTCCGCTTGAGGAGCCTCAAGTCCCTAGTGGTAAGTGATGTTAAAGAGCAAGTGAAATAAGTTTAAACATTTGTAATTTATTTATTTATTTTTCAAAAAAAAAAATTATTGTGTCAAATATTATTACCCAAAAGAACGAGAATTACCTCCTTATAGTGAGAAGCCCCATTACACACCTGCTTTTAATACACATGAATGTTGTTATCAACACCATCAGCAAAGAAGGAAGGCTTGGAGGAAAGCTTTAATTGCTGTATTAATTTTATTCTTGGGAGGAAGGTTTTTGTTTGCTGGACTTTCTTACTTTATGCTTAATAATGTATGTATATCATTTCATTTCATCAAATATATTAACTATGATGCATATTGCCTATATATTCTAAAATAAATTGTCTGACATTATTTTTAGGATTTTAACAATTTCGATGATCAATATATTTGGATACAAGTTCCTGGCTTGGGACCTCATCATGAACCAGAAATTGGATCACCTGAAATGCCATATAATGCTCCACCAGTTCCTAGTCCTCCAGAATCTCCTGTTTGTGAACCTACAATAAAATGGAATGGCCCGAGTGAATTGTTATTGGATCCTCGCGATGTTGCTGGTTTGGTCTTTAGTGTTAAAGGGATTTCAACGGTAAATATACTATAAATGTAATGATTAATAAGCTCTATTTACTTATTGATCTTTTTTTTTTAGCATGGAAGCGTTATCATCCGTCAAGATACTCATTCGAAAGATCAAGCTTTTATCAATATTACAAATATAATTAAGCTTTCTGAGGATTCTCTACAAAAAGAAGTCGATATTAAAATTGATATTATCGATGATGACTATACTATCATGGTTGAGGTACTTAAAAATTAAGAATATTTGAAGAAATACGTATATGGATGATTAATTTTTTCATAATTTTCATTATATAATATAGGCACCATCATTTGACGGTCCTCGTCCCACACAAAAATGTGTTAAAGTTGATACTATCATAACCATTCCAAATAATACACATTTCTTTAGATCTCTTTTGGTAGATGTACCAAACAGCTGGATTTTGGCTGAAAATTTAGGTGGAGTTGATTTCGCTTACGTTAATTTTAAGACCAAAAATGGACACATTCGCGCTAAAGTAGGTAATTATATATACATATTTCATTTTGTTCGTGTTATAATAATCCGGTTGTTTTCTGTTTTAGGATATCAGTGCTGGTATTACCGAAATAACTACTGTTAATGGACATATTCAAGGTGGATACGTTGTTTCCGAAAGTTTGGATGTAAGTAATTCAGTAAAATTTGATTTATTTATTTAATGTCATTTTACTTATCTACCTTTTTATCATTTAGGTTCGTACTGTAAATGGTGCCATTGAAATCAGTGCCCTTGTTAACCCTTGGGCTGATAATGTATCGGTTACTGCCAAATCTATTAATGGCCATTTGGACATTTCAGTCGTATGTATTTAATTAATTTTTTTGAATATATAGCTTTATATTATTTTATTAATGTATATACGCTTATATATAAATAATTTAAATAATTTAATTAGCATGAATTGAAAGAAAAACAAATTCTCAATATCAAAGCTGGATCTGTTAACGGTGGTGTCGTTGCAACTGTGGTATGTATTATATGCTAAATATTATTTATTTTATGAAACATATTTCTAATTCAGCTTTTTTTTGTGTTAGCCTGATACATACCATGGAGATTTCTCCGTTTCCACATTGATTGGATATTCCTATGTTGAAGGTCAAGACATTACTTATATAAAGAAAACACGAAATGTCAAAGTTGGTTATAAAAATAAGAAAGATGACGATGACGATGATGACGATGATGATTTATATAAAAAGAAAATGAAAAAGATGCACAAGAGAACGATGAAGAAAACCAAAAAATGCCGTCATGGTCATAAAGGCCATAAAGGACGTGATGATGAAAAGTCCTCCCAAATTAATATTGAAGCAGTAACTGGAGCCGTTGAATTGTACTTTTTAGAGTCTTAAGAATGTAATGAATTGTTTTTGTTTTATGCAGGAATTTTCTTCTTTCGTAAAAGAATATTGTAACATATTTTTGATATATTTTTTTGATGTTTAGTTTTATATATTTTTTCTTTAAGTGTAATACATTTTTTTTTATTACAATTATTATTTATTCACGTAAATTTTTGGTTTCTTTTTATGCAAAAAAAATAAGGCCAGGAAAAAACAATTTCAATTTTAATAAAATTATTAATTTAAACCAATTTTTTTAAAAAATGTATTTATTAAATAAAATTCACAATTAAATAAATTTGTTAATTTTCATCACTTTCATCACTTTCATCTGAAAAATCATTTAATTCATCCAAATCTTGAACGAGGCTTAAGGGAGGTGCTTTACCACGTTCCAATTGGCGGAGATATGTTCTTCTCTTACGTTCCGGTAATGACTCTAATACCTTTTCCCGTTCTTGCTGTTCTTTCAATAGCTCCTTATCACTTTTATTATCACTATACAAAGAAATAACAAGTTTAACATTATAACATCTTTATTCTTATAATTAATTATCTAACTGACCTTGATACTATCTCTGCAGATTCTTGACATTTTGCGCATACTTTTTTATCTGTGGCACACTTGCTACATAAAATATGATAAGCTTCTTTCACAGCCTTTTCGTTACAATTTACACTAATATATAAAAATTCCATTAAATTACAATATTTCATCAACAAATTTTATTTTTGGAAATTTACCAACGTTTCAAGGCCGTCAAAGGTTTATACTTTTTATATTTCTTACGCCATTCAATAATTTCTTTGCATTTATGACAACTAAAAAAAGAAAAATACATATATATCTATTAAAAATTTAAAAAAAGATTTTTTTTTTTCTTGCTTACAGTCCATTTATAGGTAAAGAATTTATATATTTTGTCTTTTTTGAATTTTTATTCGATTGGAAAGCAAAAGTATTTTGATGTTTTTGGCCACCTTTTTTTTTACTATTTGTTGATATTTTAGTCATAATTCTTGTTTAAAAACAAGCAGATAAAAAAAAAATCAATGAAAAGATCATCAAAAATCGGAAAATTTTCGTCAGCATATAAAAAAGGATCGATAAAAAAATTTTTCTCTATTAATTTCAAATATGGTAATATATTTCTCTCTTTTTTTCACTTTCTTATTTGACCAATTTATTTTAACTATACAATAGATTCGTAGGCAGACACGACTTCGTCGAGAATATTTGTACAGAAAGTCTTTAGAGACCAAGGAAAAAGGAATTTATGAAAGAAAACAAAAAATCAAAGAAGCCATTCGAGGTAACAAGGATTACTTCTAATAATGTTATAATATACTTAGTTAATCGATTCAAATATATTTCATTAGAGGGAAAGCCTATACCGACTGAATTGTGTGCGGAAGCTACAAAACTTCAAAAAGAATTAAATTTTGATGAAGCGCAACCTGGTACCTAGTACAATAACATATAATTGAAATTCAAATTCAATTTATTTATTTGTTTTCATTGTATTCATATATATATATATAATTATAATTTAAATATTACAAGAACCAACTACACATATCGATGATGAATACGCAAACGCTGGAATATATGATCCAAAAATTCTGATAACAACTTCACGTGATCCAAGTAGTAGACTCTCTCAATTTGCAAAGGTAATTTATAAAATTTTGTTATTATACTTAGGTTATATTAAAGGCTCACATTCTTTACACTTGTTAACAGGAAATACGTTTAGTCTTTCCTAATTCACAACGTATAAATCGTGGTAGTTATGTAGTCAAAGATTTGGTTGATGCATGTAGAGCCAATGATGTTACTGATTTAATAATATTGCACGAACATCGTGGTGAACCAGGTAAAAAAATAATCCACATTTTATTTATTTTTCAAGAGATTGTTTCAAAAATTATACTAATATTCCCATTTTCAGATGGATTGATTGTATGTCATTTTCCCTATGGACCTACAGCTTTCTTTTCATTGCATAATGTCGTACTTCGACACGATATTCAAGATGAAGGCACAGTTTCGGAAGCATTTCCACATCTAATATTTCATAATTTTAAGTCCAATCTAGGCCGGCGAGTAAGGATATAATAAGTACGAGCACAAATTAAATTATTATAACAAACCATAATAATTTTTCCATTCTGTAGGTGATGAGCATTCTTAAATATTTGTTCCCAGTTCCTAGAGAAGATAGTAAGCGTGTAATGACCTTTGCAAATGATAGTGATTATATATCATTCCGGTAAATGGGAAAATTTCTTACAATTTAACGTTTAAAACATTATCATAAATTCAAAATATTTTTTCCGTTTTTAGACACAATGTGTATGTAAAAATAAATAATAAAGAAGTACAACTGGCCGAAGTTGGTCCACGTTTTGAAATGCGAGGTAGGTATTTTTTGTTATCTTATTTTAGAATTTTAAATATCAACATTCCTTTTATTTTAGTTTACGAAATCAAGTTGGGAACCGTCGATTTGAAAGATGCTGATACCGAATGGGTGTTACGGCCTTATCAACGTACAGCTAGAAAACGGGATCACTTATAGATATTTGTTATTCCTGCTCTTGAAAGTAATTGTTGATGATGATGTTACATAAAGAGAAACGATAAGCTTAAGAAAGAACAATACAATGATACATTAGAAGTTTATATAAATATAAAATTGAAGGATTGTTCCATGGCAATATTTAATTAATAAGATAATAACTGTCTCAACTTATTTAAAATCATGTCATAATAAACTAATTAACCTATAACGTTGGTACTGGTAATAAAGTTCCATTATTATCATATTTTGCCTAAATAGGAGGATAAAATTATAATGGTTACATTTATGATTTAGTAAATAATTAAAAAATGATTCGATGTATTTTATCTTACCTTGAAAAATGTGTAAGACAATGTTATTGTATCAACATCTCTCATTGAAGGGTCTTCAGAAAATTCTGGATCTATGAAAAAGAAAACTGGCATATCTACAGCTTCTCCAGCTTGTAATTTTTGTTCTTCAAAACAAAAACATTGTATCTTATTAAAATATTGACCAGCTTTATTAGGAGTTACATTATAAGTTGCCAACCCAATAATATCTTGATCTGAGTCATTTTTTGCTGTATAAAAAGCCAAAGCAGTTTCACCAGGTAAAACATAAACTTCACGCTGCTGAGGAATAAAACTCCAATCAAGAGCAAGTGAAGTATCTGCATTGAAATGTACTCTAATTCTACGTGATTCTTTTGCCGGTACAAGTCTTTCAGGACTGAACTTTGAACTATTTGTTATAGGGGTTCCACTAAATCCTGTTGTTTGACAAAACATTCGATACAAAGGGACTGAAGCATAAGTAAAACCTATACCACAAATAAGTATAGCTGTCGTATACATGAGAAAAGATTTATTTCTATCTATACGTTTTTGATAAGGATTCAAGGGTTTACTACGGGTGTTAGATGTAGTCGATTTTTGTATATTTGTACTAACGAATCGATTTGATCCATTTTTTATCAATAATTCTTGGATTGAAATTATAGATTTATTTGAAGTTAATTTATAAAAATTCTAAAATGAAAAAATTTTGAATCATAAACTAATATATACTTTCTTTTAAAAAAAAGCTAAATATTTAAAGTCGCATACCGATATATAGAAACGAGGTATATTATAATAAAATCTAGGTTGTTGGACTTTAAACACCATAACTTCATTATCTATTTTATCTTTCGTGACAATAAGTTGCGTAATTGATCGTATCAATAGAGCTTTCGGTCGAAAATCAGAAATTATTTTTTTTATTAGTTTAGTAATTATTAAATTAATAGTTGATCAATTTTATGAAATATCCTAATCCGAACAGAAATTTACACGATTTATAAAGACTAAGAAGATTATAAGGTAGGATCTTAGGATCTGCAGATCAAATCAAAAATTTAATATACGATGTGTTACTGATATGCAAGTTAGAAAAGATATAAAAGCTTCAAAGATTTCCCTCTCTTCACAAAAAAAAAAAAAATATTATCATCGAGTCGTTAATTATGGCATTCCGTTTATTAACTCCGAAGAATAATAATTTAATATCGGTTAAACGTTTGTCAATAACTCAAGTTCGCGAGTTAGCTACGGCAACACCAACTTATACAAGACCACTTTCAGCAGCTGGATTATTCGCTTCTGCACATATGAGAAATGATTGGACCCGAAAAGAAATAAAATCAATTTATGATTCACCTATAATGGATCTTTTATATTTTGGTGTAAGTTAAAAATAATAGAAATCTTGTGATAGAATTCCGCGGAATTTCTCGTGAATTGCGGAATTTCCGCAAGGATTGATTTCCTCATTGTTACTCAAAAAAATTTTAATAAAGAAATTTAACATAATTTTAAATAAAAGGCAAAAGTACACCGCGAGAATTTTGATCCGCTCGCCGTACAACAATGTACCTTATTAAGTATAAAAACAGGAGGATGTTCAGAAGATTGTGCTTATTGTCCACAATCTTCAAAATATAAAACTCCGGTAAAAGCAACGAAGTTATTAGACAATGATGAAGTGCTTGTAGCTGCCAGGAAAGCAAAAGAAGCTGGTAGTACTAGGTAACTCTCGTGATGCATTTTTCTTAATATGAGTTGTTAGTTAGAATGTATGACATTTATTGAAATTTAATTTCCATACACGGACTGAATAGATTTTGCATGGGAGCCGCGTGGAGAGATCTCCATGGTAGAAAAAGCAATTTCAACAAGATCTTAGGTTACGTGCAAGAGATCAGGTACATTAAAAAAATGTTAATTCGCGTAAATTCTATCTTTCATGAATATTATTATGTAATTAAAAAATATTGTTGAAAATTTCCGGTTTATGTAATAGATCTATGGGCATGGAAGTTTGTTGTACATTAGGAATGTTAAATGAATCGCAAGCAAAAGCATTAAAAGAAGCTGGTTTAACGGCTTATAATCATAATTTGGATACTTCCCGGGAGTATTATCCAAAAATAATTACCACAAGAACATATGATGAACGTCTTGAAACAATTTCAAATGTTCGTGAAGCTGGTATATCTGTATGTTCCGGTGGTATTATTGGATTAGGTGAAGCTCCTGAGGATCGTGTTGGGATGTTACATACTTTAGCAACAATGCCACAACATCCTGAAAGTGTTCCTATTAATGCTCTTGTACAAGTTGAAGGTACACCTTTGGGGAAACAAGAAGTAATATATATGAGTTTCTTATATTCAATTTAACGATTTTATTTTTATTTTTGTTTTTATTTTTGTTTTTGACAAATTAAATATTTTGATAATTTTTAGCCTGTATCAATTTGGGAAATGGTTCGTATGATTTCAACGGCTCGTATAGTCATGCCAAAGTCAATGGTTAGATTATCAGCTGGTCGTGTACGGTTTTCTCAACCTGAACAAGTAACTAATTAAATTATTATGAACTATACATAATACTTACTTTTTAATATTAATATTGCTTTTTATTATGATTATTTAGGCTTTGTGTTTCTTTGCTGGTGCAAATTCTATTTTTACTGGTGATAAATTATTAACAACCGATAATAATGATTTTAATTCTGATCAAGAAATGTTTAAAACATTAGGTAAATGAATTATTATTATAATTATTTTATTTTTATTGAATTCATATTAATTAAGATTTACTCCACATTTAAAGGTCTTATTCCTAAACCTCCTAATTTTGATCAAGGTACTTCACCTTCTAATAAAATTAAAATTAATGAAGTTCAAGAAAAACAAACACAAAATATTTTGTAACTTTATAAATGTTACATTTATTTATTATCAAAATGTAAAATTGATTTATTCTATTTAAAAAAAAAAAAAAAAGTTTAATTAGATAAATATTATCCTAAGGAAACGACTAATGAATTAGTAAATGAACTATAAAAATAGGCAATAATAATATTAATTTTCTTCATACAATGTTATGACCGAGCGATTTGTAATTCTGATAAATTTGCACTTGTTCATTTAAGGATTGTTTTTTTATTAATTTTCAATATTAAGTATGTAATTATGCAATTATGATAATAAATGTGAATTCTCTACTGACTCACATCGTTAAAAATTGATTGAAATTATTTACAAAAATCGAAATAAATCATGCTTGACTATAGATTCTCCCATATTAGATTCTTTCAATAGTAACTTTAATGTTATAATTAATAATATATATTCATGTTAAACTTAGCGAAATTTACGTCACCGATTCACATATTGATAAAAAAATTTGTTTCGATACTTCTTGGGCGTTGCAAACGATGGAGAAACGGGATAAATTATATTTAGACAATATATATTTTTTTTGAATGTACAATGTGTTTATAATATATTAAAGTAGAACAATATCTGACTGAATCTGAATGGCCGGATAAAATTCTTTGTAAGGGACTAATTGTGCTAAAGTAACGATTTTCTATTAAATAAGTCCATCGAAAATTTATTATACAATTGTGATTTTAAAATGTAACTGTTTATTATAACATTAGCTTTCCCAATTAATATTTACCTATTATATTTACAAGAACCAAAGGTTTAAAGACTAATCTTACCTTAGACTTTTATATTAAAATCGGGTAAAAAGAAAAATTTGGAATTGTAACGACACAAGCTTGCCTTTTTAAATCTCAAATTTATCATATATCCTTTTTCCTTTACCCTAACCATTTTCCATTAGTTTGTTGTTGACTGATTCGTGTTGGAATAACCGATTCATTAATTTCATATATTTCAACAAGTTCCTTTTAAAATAAATCATATTATTTAGGGAAGGTGACTATATTTCAATAGAATATAATTAGTATAAAAATATAAAATTAATTAATTACCTGCCACATGTTCATATCAATTTCCATTACTAACTGCTTTTTGATCAAACCTTCCGCGTAATTCTCGGCGGTTGGTGGCTGACATAATGCTAATTAATTTAAATATAATATTCAGTTAATAAAAAAAACTCTTAAATTTTTTAAATTACTATACTTACAAAGCACCGGTTGTCCTGAATCATCGTCTATGCTTACTTTACCGTCACGTATCAAAAACGATAAATAAAATAGATTCTCGACAGTTTGACCAAATGATTCAGGATTAATGATAAATTTAAAGAAATTTATCGGCTGACTTTCTCCTAAAATATCAAAAACCATTTTAACATTTCTCGTCGTCTCATTTTCCTGCCTTTCGATGTCCTTTTCTTTTAACTATTTGAATAATAATATTAAATAAAGCTGTTATAAAAATAAAAAGCTTCCTTAAATCATGACTATCTACCTGCTCAGGCTCTTTCAAGGAATTTTTATCTTTATTCAAGGAATGTCGTATTTTTTTTTCGCGTTCTTTTGTTTCAATAGAAAGAGGTCCGAGCCTATACAAATAACAAAATTGTTCGATTTTATTTCTATTAAGTCGTCCTAGATATTGCCAATTTACTCACATAAAGTCACTTGTCGGTACTCGATTTGTAAATCTAGAGGCTAATCTCCCAACAGCTTCCCAATTCAATTCCAAGTGCTCATCACTATCATTATCCATTTGTCTGCCTCCCATAAATGTAATTAATTTTGATATATAACTATCAATGTCAAAAGAATTATTGTCTAATTTCATACGACGAGCTCTTTGAATTCCCAGATTACAAGTCATCACTAAAAGACGCGCATCTAGAGTTGCTTCATGCGTATTCTTTACTATTTCATTTGAAAGTTTTTGTTAATATATCATAAAACATAATAGAGATTACATATACATTTACAGTATTATATACCTTTTCTATTTAAGCTGTTTGCTTTCGCAATATTTTGTATAAGACTTTCCGATTCAGGTCTTAAGTATTCAAGTCTATTCTCTAAATAAAAATAATAAAAATATGTATATAACGTTTATTAAATTAGACATGAGAAATATATAAAGAGCGCGATATATCATTGATTACTATCTTATTTTTGAGTCGATGCACAATTTATGATATCAATAGTTTACCTTCCGTAGTATTTATAAGATTTCTGTACTCTCTTCGTAACCAACGTTTCTCGTCTTTACTCTGATCCGGGTTATATGTTTTACACCCAAGAATTTCGTCGATTTTTGCAGAGTATACAATTGAATCATCACTCTCTTGTTCTTCGTATAAGTTGTCCATAGTGTTTTCTTTATCGGAGTCATTAAACTTAGTTTGTAGATCTGAAGCAGACATTTCAAATATATTTTGCTGACAAAACGGGTAAAAGTTTAAAAGGTTAGTCAAAGTTTTAACGCGTAAATATGAGTATATTATGAGTATATTATGAGTATAAAAGAACTGAAAAAAAACTATCAAGTTCTAAAATTACGCGTATAGTAGAAAAAGAAGAAACAGGTTTCGTACAAACTTTGTGAAAGGTGAGAGACAAACAATTGTGCACAAATTCAGCTAAAGAATTCCCAAATCAATTTTTGATGTTTAAGTAATTGCTATTGTCATTTAGATTTCTAAATTGGGACTAATTTGAATTATGAAAGCGAATCTGCGGGATAACCAACTCCGAAAAATGAATGTGATTTTATTTGTTCCTTAACGTTAATATACATTTTACAAGTTTCCGTCCTGTGTCACAGTTTGACTAGAAAAACACGTTTATATGCGCGTTATTTGAATGATTAATAACGGCTAACTGAAATTAAAAATTTGCCCGGATTTAAAATAATTTTATCTCACGAAAGATGACGTAAGTACAATTATTATTGTATAAATTGACGTGACATTTTAGGCAGATGACAAATATGTCTCGCACCCTCTGTCGCTGTACTATCTTCTGTGTAATGTGTGACAAACTTCCAACCAAATCTCAGTCACGTGATCCAATCTACCGATCATATCTAAAAATGGATAGATTTTTTTTTTATAGCAATGCACTAACAAATTGCTTACACAGTAACTATATCATACTGAAAATCAGAAAAAAATAATTACAAAAAGCTATGCTAGATTACTATCTCCTTCTAAGAGGCTAAGCCAACTGAATACCACCATCATTGATAGTATGCAACTAGTGTGCAATCAAATTATAGGATTCTGAATAATACTAAGATAATTTAAATTTCATATAACAAAAATTTCAAAATGAAATATCTTGGTCAATATTATACCTACAGAAATGATATAGATATCAAAATGTTTATCTTAATAAGATAAATCTAACAAGTTCAAGATCATTAAATCTAATCACTGGTTCTCAAGATAGCAAATTTTAAAGCCAAAAAGTTAATATAATTTTATACATTTAAAACTAGAATTTATTACTAGAAAACAGGAATCATTATGAATTCAAAGCAAAATAAATCTATATTAAAATCTAATAATTATGGCTTTATTTACTAAATATGATATTTGTTTATTAATACTATGATGCTTGTTTACTGCTATCTAAAGTTCGTCCTTCAAACCTAGAAAAAACTATTCTAAAGAAGACATTCAAGTGAAGAAAATTGTATTGGTAGTTTTATTAACATCACGTGTCTAATATCAGAACTCTTAATGTGAAAGAAAAGGAAAATTAAAAGCAAATTAGTTAGTATTTTGTTAAAAACAAAAGATTTTAAAACATACTTTCAAAATTCTGTATAGACCTGTTAAAATCAAATTGTTTGAACACTACGGAAATTTAAAACAAAAATGTTATTAACCATTTTGTGAAAAATCAACAAAAAAAATTTCAAAAGTATAATATCTCAATATTTTGTTCAAAAAAAACTAAAATCCTCATCCAAATATTTAAAAATCCTAAAAAAAACCTGCTTATTAAAATTTTGATAAATTAAAAAAAACCAACTGAAATCTGAAAACTTTACATCTTCAGTACATTGATAGAAAATAACAAAACATTAATAATCAATAAAAAAATAACTGATAACTACCAATTACATAATAAAAAAAGTAAAGTTCATTAAAATAATAGAAAAAGTAAAATAAAAAATAAGACACGTCTAAAATAAACTGAAATACCTGTCTAAAAAAAAGAAAATAAATGAACTGGTAATAACAGTTCATTAAAAAAATTTCTAAAAAATGGCATAAACCACACTAAAATACTATGTGTTTAAAGATCTTTTTCGCTAATAATGCTTCCTTTAAGTTCTTTTTGGTCTTTTGTTTAAATTTAAACATCACCAGTCATCTAAAAAAAAGAAAAATCAAAATATAAGTAATAGAATGTTTTAATGAAATAAATAAATTCAAAAAATATATATATACTTCTGGATTCCTTCCCTAAGATTTTATGTGTCCAAAGAGCTGAAAAGTAACTGCCTAAAAAAAAAGGACCGTTAGAAACTTATCTATTAAGATAAGAAAAAATGAATAACTTACTGAATTAAAACACTAAAAAATATTACGTTAAAATTTTTTTCAATAATGGAAAGTAAAAAAGAAGGGTGAAGAGATAAGAGAAAGGCAGAAAGAAATAGAAAATGAACAACGTGACTTTGCATATATGTATTTGATAAAAATAAAATTAAGGAACGAGAATGAACAAATTTATATGATAAATATATTACATTTTTTTTTCAAGAAATTGGACCACAGTGAAAATATAATACATGCATCAACTCATAGAATAAGCAGGTGGACAATAGGACACTTTATACCATTAAGACTAGAATATATTTAGTTCTTCGCAAGTTCTAGACCAATAAAGTTTATACAAAATCAGTTCTGAGTTTTTTGTATTATTTAGAATCCTGCTAGTATAGTTAAGTCCTATTCTCCTTGATATTATTTCTTTCCCTTATAACTACATCCCTTTTTCTCTCAGTTCTTTCAACTTGAATTCAGAATTCATTTAATAAACATTGTAACTGTAAATTCTAATTTTCACTATTAAACTGTTCAATTCTGATTATTCAGATTTTGATCAGAAATCCATTAACTGATTCTAACATGTGATTAAAATTAAAAATTAAATACATTAATCAGCTTATCAATCAATTACTTTAATCAATTTTTTTATTATATAATAAAATATTTTTTTGTTTTACAAATATTAAATAAGTAATATCACTAAAGTATTAAAAACTTTTTACTAACTTAATTTATAAAATCAGGCCAAATTTTTGATGATTTTGATAAGGATTTTGATAATAAAAATGACTCTTTCACTCTAAAGAAGAAAATATAGAATAAATTTTCTCAGATTATATTTTTTTATTAGATTTATATTATAGTAATATTTGTCTTTATGATGTTACTAAGTCTCAAAAATAGTAATACTCATATTATATTAGAAATTGCACTATTAGAATAACTTAAATAATTTATTATGCAAAATATCATTTGAATTGCTTATATTGAATTATAAGAAAAATATTCAATTTATATCAGAGAATTGTTAACCATTATGGTATTTTTATTGATTACGAAATAAGGTGATTGGTTTAATTTATGATATAAAAATATACAGAAATTCATTTTTTTACCAAAATGTTTTTATATTTATAGAAAGATAGGATTATAAACTATTCTGATAATATGCAAGTACATTTTTAGCTAAAATATTTTGATCAATATACCATATATAAGGCTTTACAATAATAAGGAGAAAAACTGGTAGAAAATTTTTTTTTGAATTAATACTAACATTGGTCAAAATTAATATTATTGGGTATATATTGAGTACCTGATATGTATAATATTTTTTTTAATATACTTTACATATCAGTGACTAATCAGACATATATTGGATATTTATACAAGTTAACTATCATATATCAGGTATCCGATTTGTTACCTAATATACACATTAAAAAATATAAATTACAATACTTTAAAGTATTAGTTGCCAATATATTATTTAATATATATTGGTCACCAATATTTATACAATTTTTTTTTTTCCACAGCACATGTTATACTTTATTAGCGTTAATGTGATAACAAATTATACAAAAATGAAATCTAACTATCTAATATAATTAAGTATAACACCATCAGTCATTCTAGTGAACTCCATATGTGTACCGTCAGTAGAATCTTATTCCTGTATAGGTAGAATTGTGGATCTACAACCTATCTTAATAGGACTGCCCCATAGTCAAAGGAATTTGATGTCCAAGAACCTGCTGCATTGCAATTTTATAATCCTCTACTGACCTTCCAAAATATAAAAAGTATACCACTAGTAATTCACATAACTCCATTGTCTCCTATGTACAATTGCTGAAGCAGAAATTCCTCTTAATAATACATAAATGACTCAGTTGACAAAAGAATTCTCCAGCCCATCGCATGATAATGTTATTAATTCTTTTACTAACGTATACGAAAGGCTCAATAAATCTATCTATAAGTATTGATTTAGTTATTATAGATAGTATTTCTTACCAAATATGGAAATTATAGAAAAGAGAACTTCATACCTCTCAAATCACAATAATAAGCAGACTAAACAAACCCACCCAAGAAATTTTTATAATATAAAAAGAAAATAAAAGAAAAACAAAAAAAATAAAAAATAAAAGAAAAGAAAAAAAAGAAAAGAAAAAGAAAATAAAATCTATATAAAATGAAAAAATAAAACTAAAAAGGAACCAGCATCACAAAAGTAACATCATAATGTTTACCAAAGCATTTATTAAATATTTATATATAGTACTTATTGAATACAAGATGCATTGAAAAAGTGCTTATAAATGTTGACTTAAAGTATTAAAAAAATACTTAAAAAATTAAGTATTTAATAAATAATAAAATTTAATACTATTTTAATATTTATTTTTTTAATACTTAATAAATATAAATTTTTAATACTTATTAAATACTGCTGTTTAGTAAATACAAGACTCCATTTGG
>JADRCO010000086.1:0-56317 GCA_021464525.1 Rhizophagus sp. LPA8_4_AMF | reverse complement strand
TTTTTTTTAAAAAAAAAAGATTATCAGTTATAAGTAATACAACAGATATAAATTTTGCTTATTCTCAAAATTATCCAATCACAATTTAATTTAGAGTGAGGAATAAATTCATCCAATCAATTTTATAAAAGGGAGGGGGATCCAGAACAAATTAATTTTTTAATATAAAATAATATAAATGATAAATTATACAATTATTTTTATGGAAGGAGTGATTTAACCTAGGTGATTTAACTGGGAGGAGAGGCAAGTTAGCAACACTCTTTTTAATATAATTAATAAATTTATTTAATAAAAAAAATGTATTAAATTTGAAAAATTTAATGTTTAATTATAATATAATTATAACAATTTTATGTCACAAGTAATACATGTTAAGTATTAATCTACATCTGATGCATGTCAGCTGCATCTAACACAAATCGTCATCTGACGTACAACATATATAAGAAACTTGCTGGAATCTGAAGGTCCTTCAAGGTAAACAACTAAACAAACACATTAAAGTATGATTTTTTTGGTTATTTATAAATTGCAAGCATCATATATTTGTATAAAAAATTTCAGCTTAAACCATTCTATAAAAGATCTTTATAATTACTTATTTAGGTAATTTGTGCCTATAAATGCATTTTATTATAAAAATTAATCTAGAAATTACATAGTAAATTTTGCATGTAATCAATTGATCATGAATTAAGTACTTGTTGGATGTGAAATAGTAATTAAATAATGAAAACTTGATTTAACCTTTCAAATTAAAACGTAAATATATAAATTTGAGAATTTATTATTACGCACTCAGTCCTTTATTTATTTATGATCTACTACTTACTATTTGTATTAATAAAAGTTTGGGATCTTAAAAAATACTTTTGGGATCTTTATAGAGTAAGGTTTGAAGAATATATTTACAAAATTTCAATATATACTGCTAAGAAATGTCATATATGTGAGAAAAAGGTCTTTTTAGAGTAAAATTAATAATATAAATGCTGATCATTACATCATACTTAAATTGATTTAAATTTGTGATTTTTAACCATGCATGCTGCATATATATAATTGTATATTTTTATTATTTTAATATTAGTAAACTTAGTTTTTTTTTTTTTCTGCAAATTTGAATTTTTAATTTATTTTTTTAAAAGTAAAATAATATATAAATTATTGTCATTAAATTTAAACTTTTAACCAATTTTTCTTTATTTATATAAAATTTAATAATATCAGATATATTTTATCATTTAATCCAATAGAATTATGCAGATTTTTATAAACTAATATTTTATTAAATATAACAATAATATATGTATATAATTATATAATAAGTATAATAAGATAAAGTAAAAAAAATAGTGTAAATGAAAATTTTTATAGGCGAAGTTTAAATAGGAAAGTTTAAATAAAGCTTATAAAATAAAATATCATAAAATAAAATTTACAAAAAGTTAATTATAAGACTTATTTATATAAATCTTATCACAGGTGATTCTTACTACATTAAACTATCAAAAATAATTTTTTTATTTTTAATATTAAAGTATAAATAAACTCAAAAACTCAAGGTATGTCTGCAAAATATATAGTTTATGGAAGAATTTCAATAATTTTTTATGCTAAAATACTGTAAAATTTTTTTTTTTTTGCTATCAAAATTGCACGTCTGAAATGTATGCCATTTTAAGTGGTCAAGTTGACCATCCGGTGACAAATAGCTAAGTGACAAATAGAGATCAGACCGCTTAAAATAATCTAAGTCGCTGAGATAAATATAAACAACGCGTTTCCCGCAATCACGTGCCCGGTGATGCTTATCTCATTTTCCCCAGCATCACCATAAAAAATTCACAGTCACGTGATCATAGTAAATTATTCTTCACTTCCGTCACACCCCTCCGTGTTTTCATTGTTTATATTTATCTGAGGGACTTAGTTTTTTTCGAGTAGGTGAAAACATATTCGTCACGCCTTATTTGTCACTGGTCAGCCACTGATAACTTTCACATGTTAGTGCATAACGCCGTAATGCGGGCCAATAGTCACGTGACTGTGAATTTTTTATGGTGTTGCTGGGGTAGTTTGCTTATCTCTCACACATTCCTAATATGGCAAAGATCGACCTAACCTGTCACACATTTGCCATTACGGTTAATTGGTCGTAAATAACGGAAATAACGAAGGGAAGTTCATTGAAATGTATCACGTGATCGCGAAACTTTCCTCACTGCGGAATAGTTGTTTACCGAATCATTATATTACGCATATATTTTGTTTTTTTTATTTGCGTCAACAAAGTACCGGTATCTTACGGTTTCAATTTGAATCGAAAGAAATCAATATATTGTTTTAATAAGCCTTACTCACAATGTCTGATCTTGTGGATGTTGATGACGTTACCATAAATGAAAACATGCATAATTTAGATCTCGAGTGGCCTTGTATGTTAATTTGAATCAATTAAACCGCTTGTTTTGTTCTTGTCTTCTTTTATACTCTCCTTGGTAATAAATGTTTATAAAATAATAGGTACAGAAAACGGTTCTTCAGAAAGAAAACGTTCTTGGTATTGGGTAAGTATATAAATTTGTCGATTTATCTTTCTTTATAATGTATGCTTATATTGAATTATCTTTTTAGCTCCGTGAGGTCACTGCCCAAGACGCAGAAAATGGGATGGATGTGGTACAATATCTTACATTGATTTTCGTTATCAATTTTTAAGTAACATGCAATTGCTAAAGAATGATTTACTATAGCAAGGAATTACATGGGACGCCTTTAATGTAACACGTCAAAGATATCGCGAACTTCGGTTCGTCTTTTTTTTTCGTTTGCTATACTGAATTTTTAAATTAAATAATTATTAAAATTAATATCGATTACATTTTTTTTCTTAGTCTCATAGATTATAAGAACTATGAAAACGTTCAGAGGCCGCATGATGATTTGAAAAAGGTTTGAATATTTTACATTACAACTTATTTTAGATATTTAAATCATTTTGTTTAAATTACGCGATTTTTTTAGGAAATTAAATCGGTTCGAACAGATGCACAATTCTATAAGTTCAAGTATACCACTTTGCCACATAGATGCTTTATTGTCCATTTTCAGTTACGAAATTTGTTATGGGCAACTGGAAGAAATGATGTATTCTACACACGTGAGTATTTTTATCGAAAAAGACTTTGTTGTGTAGTATCAAGCTATTAACTGGCCCATTATTCCTTTTACAGATTCTCCTCGTATTGGACATTGGAATTCAGTAATGAAAAAATCAAAAGTTGCATTGGATTTGAGCTATAACAATCGTAGTGCCGAAACACCGTTTGAAATTAGCACAATTGCTTGCAAGTACAATTATCTGCTTGTTGGTGGTATGATGTCAAAGTTTAGTAAAATTTAATGATTTGCACGTTACAGTTTTGCGAAATATCTCACGACTATTACATAGGATTATATGGTGAATATGCATGCAGACGTCTTGATGCAGAACCGGTTCAATTTGGCACTATAACTACTGATTCAAATGGAATAACAAATCATATGGATATTATCGAATCGAGAACTGGAAGTTAGTTTTTTATTTGAATAATCTTTCAAAAAGGAAGTTATGTAAATATGTATATTTAAATTTAAGTATATATTTTTGCATTAAATAGGTATTGTATCAGTGATATCTAGCAATGATAAAAAATCCAGAATTATGGATCTTGCGACAACAAGATTTATTGAGACTTATGATTTTGAATGGGCAGTTAATGTATGCTTCTAATTATAACTATATGATTTTTATTTATTATTTATACTTACCTTCTTTATTTATTCATAGTGCACTTCGGTTAATCCGAACAAAGATTTATTATGTGTTGTTGGGGATAACACGGACGCTGTGGTTGTAAGCTCAGATACTGGAAAGAGTATGTTTGCCTAATTTAATATATTTTCTTCTCTATATTTTTAGTCCATGAGTTAACTTTCCTTTTGTAGCTATAACAACTTTGAAAGGACATTTTGATTATTCCTTTGCTTGCTGCTGGAGTCCTGATGGAAAGATAATTGCGACAGGGAATCAAGGTACGTGATTGTCATCGCAATTTGCTAGATTATTTTTCGCATTTGTAATGGTAAATGACTTTTAAACCTCTTGTGGATAATTATAAGACAAAACAACCAGGTAGGATTAAAACCCGAAAATTTGATGACAATTTTTCTTTTCGTTGTAACGCTAAAAATGATATCTATCATATATAGGTTATACGATATAAGAAATATGTCTAAGGCGTTTGATGTATTGGGTGCCAAGATCGGAGCTGTGAGGTCACTTCATTTTTCTGAAGACGGACGTTATTTAGCAATGGCAGGTTAGTTATGATTCAAGTAATCAATTTTGATATAAAATAAAAATTTTTTTTGAACTTTTGATTTTTCCAGAACCTGCCGATTTCGTTCACATATTCGACGCACATACATTTGAACGGTCTCAAGTGATCGATTTATTTGGCGAAATTGCTGGTGTAACATTTACTCCTGATACGGATGGTTTATACATAGCAAATGCCGATGAAAATTATGGGTTTGTTATAATGCTTAGGATTACTTTTTGATATATTTCATTTAATTATTAATTATTATATAACTTTTTTTATTATTATAGGTGTATTTTGGAATATGAAAAGATTTCATCAATTAATGACGTTGGAAACATTTTTCTATGATTTGTTATATTTCTAATTAGGACATTTAAACTAGTTTAGGAGCTACATTTATTTTTTTTTTCTTTAATTTTTATTGCAATTGTATTATACCGTCAATCGTCAATACTGTTACTACCATCCGCTCTCATTCTTTCAATATTATCTACTATACTCATGACATTTGAAAAGCAAAATTACAAAGAATTATTATTCCGTATTTGGTTATCATATTTTATTTATTATTGAGCGTTGAATACACTATTTATGTTAAGAGAAATTGGTAGGAATATGAGAACGCAAAAGATCTTATATATTAACAGAACAATTGAATTTTTTCTTTCATTAAAATGTCGGGAGAAAAATAAATTATATTTGGTTTGATTACAAGTCAAATCTTCATCCTATTTTTTGGAATCATTTAATAACATCTGACATTGAGCCGAATTAAGGCGAAATATATAAAAAAACTTAGATATAGAATTAAAAAACTTGAAAAGGTTAATTAATAAATGGCAAGATTGATTTATAATTACATCGAAGATGACGTAGTATACTATTAAAGATTTAATTTATGTCAATTACAATAAAAATCATACATGAAAATTGCTTAGCTAATAGTACAACAGCTCAGCAGTTGTGCTTAATGCTAGCATAAAATAAATAATCATGTAATTCATTTATGATCATAAATTTTACTATTATAATAAATAAATCACAATTTACATTCAAACAAATAAAATAAAAATCCTACTTGTCATTTTAATAAAATTTGCCTACCTTGATATTAACCAACCTGATAAAATAGATTAAAATTCCTGGTATAGTTGTACAATAAAATTTTTTTTTTTTTATAGAAAAAAATATATATATCTAGTAATATATAAACAGAATCAAAGAATATACAAACCCCAACCAAGTAGTAATGAAATTGTCGGAAGATAAAGAATCAAAAAAGGTTGAATAAACCCATTTAATTTTTTTTTTTAATCAACCGACAGAGAAAAAAAGGTTACAATAATAAAAAAAAAAGGTACATCTCTTGGTACGAGAAAAAAAATCTTGACAACGCACAAGGTAACATAAACGATTGAAATATAACGAAATCCTCAATTTCTCTGTCTTGACTGTGCTTACCGGATTTATTTTCTTACCAGAGTTCCTGCCAACACTAGAAGTGAATCTAAAACATTGAGGACTGATACGTATATAAAATGTGTAAGATCCAATGTATAAAAAACCAATATCCCATCATACAACCCTCCCTTTAAGATTTGCAACACGAGATTGGACAGATATATCTAGAGCATGCACCTGCTGTCTGAATTGATCCTCATTGTATCTATATTTTTCAAGTTCTGCTCTTTTCTCTTCCTATTAACATAGGAATATATTAATATGCGTAACAAATTTATACGATAAAATAAAATTAAATAAACTTGAATGGACATACCATCGAGACTTCGTTATCGCTATAAACTAATACAACTTTCGGCACTATTTTTTGAGCTGTTTGTTGGGTAGTTGATTGTATTATATTCGTCGTGGTTTCATTTGAAGTCATTGTATCACCTACAGAAGGAACTGTTGAAGTAGGAGCAGTCTCTTGATATTGAGTAATAGTAGTATTTGTAGATGCTTCAGTATAAGCAGTATAAGAATGCTGACCCGATGGAGACATTCCAGGAACTGTAGCATGCGGAACTTGTGGATAAATTTGAGATGCAGATGCGACACTATTTGCCGGGCGGGATGGATAAATCGCAGATTGTCCGGTTGTAGCTGGTTGAATTTGCCCATATAATGGTTGACTAACACCCGACACTGGGGGACGCCATGGCTGACCAGGTATAACTGGTAGAGATTGTCCGGGAATTTGACTTTAAAAGAAAAAATATAGGTAATTATATTTGTATTTAAGATAAAATCGTGAAATCTTTTATTTTTTACTTACTTTGGTCGGTATGGAGTTACGGGTGAATATGTTTGCGCTGAATTAACACCAGGTCTTTGATAAAATTGACTATATTGGTGAGGCATTAATGATGACATATTTTGTTGTGTAGTAGAATAACCGGAATAAGGGAAAGGTTGTCCTGTTGTCGAACTATTTTGCATCATTGCTTGATGCTGAGCAAGTTGTTTTTTAATTTCCTCACTAGAAAGTTCCATAGGTTCTTCAGTTTTAATTTTCTTTGTTGGCTGGTCAGTTTCAAGTGCATGCATATGAGCTATCATATCAGCTTGAGGAATTCCTTCCATACCGAAAATCTCTACATCCGTTGATTCCCGTCCTTTCAATGCATTTGGGACTCTATAATCAGGTTAAATATTAAATAAATAATTAAGCAATTAGATTTCAAATATATTTTCACTTTGACTTAAATAAAAAAACTCAACAATAACACTATGAACTAGCCTTAATTTAAAATATATTTTATGAGCTTTGAAATTGGAATAAAAATTAAAATACATCAAAAAGTTAACAGCAAAAATTATATATATTTATGGAAATTATAATTCTTACGTGTCAATTGTTTCTTTATGAACTTGGGCAACATGAACCACCATTCCGCCCGCTGTATTCAATTTTTTATTGCAATGGGGGCACTTAAAGTGTTTGGCTTTTTGATGCTGGATTAATACTTTTTCATCCTCAAAATCTCTTTCACAATACCTATAGATAAATTATAATTTATATTTTTCTTGATAAACAAATCGCGTAATTTTTAAGCGTACTTACCAGCACCAAGGACGAACAACTTTCTTATTTTTTTTCTTTCCCATTTCTTTAGAATAAAGCTGAGTTTGTTCTGTAATAGGTAAGTTTATATAAATAAACAATAAACGTGCTAAATCTGATTTGTCATGAAATAACGCAGCAACAAGTTATTGAATAATAAATTAGCATTAAACTCACTAAGAACTTTAAGAAGGTTTATTGTTATAAATGTGATAAAATTTGTATGGGCAATAATTAATGAGATCATCGCTTATAGTGTATCATATGATCACATTGAGCACAGATGCATGGATGTAAAAATTTTTTATTATATTTACTATTATAATATTCTTTAAAGTGATTATCAATCACTAAATGATTAGCTAAAATAATGTATTCTTAACAGTTAATTAATTTTTTAGAAAAGTGTTTATTACATAGTCACGTGACTTAGATATATTTATACTTTCTTGTTACATTTCCATACTGTCAGCGTCATCTCGTGATCTTAACCAACGATTCCATAATTCTTGTCGTCGAACTGTATCCTGTTGTAGTTTTGTAGATGGTACTGAAGGACGTAAACGCCTGAAACTATCTTCAGTATTATTAACAAAGAATACATGATATGAATTAATGCATATTTTAATTTCTAAACCATTCCGAGTTAAAACATTTGGCAATATCCTTTCTGACCCTTCAACAGACGGCAAGTTTCTTTGAAATGTAAATATTGATTAATTAATTATAAAATAAATCATTAAATAAAAAATTTAAAATATTAATTATTTATACCTCTTTAAAAATGGGCGTTCCGTTTTAGCTGAAACACCTTCAGTGGGATTTAAAGACATATAACTATACATATAGTAAGCCCATTGTTCCTCCGAAGATACTGCGCTACCTAACGAAGAATCGCGGCCAGATAGCAATATAGTCAAAACTCTTTCTTCTTTGTCCTACATTATTATATGTTAAGATACTATATGAATATGCGATAATCATTTTAACGACGTGAAAAAGAAAACAACGTACGTAATCTATTCGATATGTATGTTCATCATATCCAATTGTATTATTAGCGTGTAACTGATACATAATGTGCGATCTATCATTCGATTGTTCTTGTTGTTGTTTATTACTCTCAAATAAATTAATTAGGGCAGTCGATTTCGAATCTGATACCAATGTTTGCATCTGTATATAAATAAAATAAAATAAGTACATTATGAACTTCAAGTAAATCCTATTTACGAAAAATGTAACATACATATTTAGTCATATTTTGAACAAGTTTATCTACAGTAAACATTATATAGGCCTTTGTACCATAAATGTAACGAAGACACTCTTCGAATGTTGATAATTCCATTTCACCATCAAATTGTTTTTCGATAAGTTCAAGCATTACTGTATAAGGATCGCCACGATTCAAATCCATATCAACTTCGGCTATATTAACAATTAATGAAAAAAGGTAAGAACCAGAATTAACGGTTGATAAAATAAGAATTGGACTTACGATCAAGTCGATTATTTTGAATGCCTAAATCGGTTGCGGCAACATTTTGTCCCTTGTTCAAAGAATTTGATGCTTTCTCTTGAGCTCCTTCTTTCATTGTTTCAAGACGGCTAAACAGCATCTAAAAAAATTGATTTGTTAGTAATGGTTCAAAATAGTTATTTGCTATCGTAAAATATGTTCTAACCTGTAAAAATCTGAAGAAACAATAAAAAGCATTGTTTCCAAAGAAATAACTAGTAGACTTCTTCTTAAGTCTTCCATTTCCAGCATTTGCTACTACAGCTCTAATATTTTCACGTGACTCTTTAGAAACTTGAATCCACATGCCGCTTATCGGTTCTGAGGATAATGGCCCATTATCAACATCTGCATCAACATTATCTATTGTCATGGGCATATTTGCAATAGGTTCTTCATGATCAACTAGCATGGAAGAATCTTCATGATTCATCCCTTCAAAGAAAGAAGCTGGAATATCAAAAAAACTGGGTATAAATGTTTTGAAGAATTTTTCAATTTTATCTCTATCACTTGGCGCCACAGTTCCAGAACGATCCATATATCCAAATAAAATCCGGGCTACATCTTTGAACACTTCAAGATCCTTAAAAACAAATTTGTATTGATATTCTGGTATTTCGCCATCTTCATTAGGTTCACGACGAAGATTTTCTATTTCAGCTATTAAATATTTAGGAGTAAGTGCCTTCTTATCATCATTCTTAAAAGTAATTCCTTGATGATCGAGAGATTTATAATAATTCTTGGCATCAATTTCACGCCATATTTTATTCCATTCTCTCTGTTAATACGCAATATACATTGATAAGTAAGCTATATGTATAAAATAAAGTTAATAGTTAGCTATATTTCGTACCCTAGCGCGTTTCCATTCTTCATCCTTTTGTTTCAATCGCTTTAATACTACAGGTACTACTGTAGCTGGATTGTTATGTAATGCCTCGATCACGTCCGCACCTTTATCGAAATCATAAACTCTCTTAATCACCCTCTGATAAATCATTGACTTTCCGCCCAAGCCAGGCTCCAATTTAAACTTAGCCTTTTCTTCAACAGACATTTTATGTTGTATCTTTCTCTCAATAGGTTCCAATAAAGCGATAGTGTGTTGATTTGCTTCAATGAACATATCATATTCATATCTAAATAATTGAAAATTCATGAATCTGACACACAGATTAAAAAACTTATCCTTTGATAAATATCACTAACCTTTCCTCTTCACATTTATGTAAGGCTTCTTCAAATTGATTTTTTTTATGCGAAACGAACCCGGCCTCTTCACTGGCCCATGTAGGATGGGATACCCATTTATCATTTAAAACTTCCCAACATAATTCGTCACGACCAGAACAGGGCAAGTTAGCCTCCTAATAAACAATAATTTCAAGCGTTATTAAATAAAATCCAACTCAAACGACAAGCTAAAAAACCTTACTTGTGGTGGTAATTGACGATAACTTGGTCCATATGAAATACATCCTTCCAAATCTACACGTGGCCTGGAATTAGCAGTGTTCTGCACAATCTCGTCCTTTTCGTCATACTTAATAAATTGTTTAAACCATTCAAATAGTTCAGTATTTTGTCCTATGAAATTTTGCACTTTTTTGACGAGTGAATATGTGTCCAAGATTTGCTGACTGTAAAGATTGATAAGTTTAAGGAATTCATTATAACTATGCTTATTCGCAATATACTTTTTGACTTTTTCAAAGAACATCAATTCCTCAGGCGAAGCAGGTGGTTGTTTATCCGATACTTTTGTAGGTTCGGTTTTAACGGGTATTAGTGATGAATTGGGCTGAACTTGATCATTGGGCAGTTTATGTAGTAATTTTGATTTTTTTGACTAAAGGAAAATCAACTTAATTAATTTAAAAACTAATATCCCCCTATCAAAACAAAATTTCTTACCTTGCTTGATAACATACTACTAGGGCTTCTATCAGAACCAGGGAGAGCTGATCTTTTCTTCTTGGGCATACTTGAAGATCCTACAGAACCAGACATAACGGCTTGTCCTGAAGGATTATTAACAGCTGAACTTGAGCTTCCTGATGTAGACTTCTTGTATGAATCATTGGACATTGAAGTAGTCGTTTGAGAAAAACTACCGACCGGTGGTAGTCTGGCATGACCTAAACGATAAAATCAAAGATAATTCGTAAAATTAACAGATAAAAATGTTAAATTGATTTGTTACTACTAACCAGAAACTCCATTCGACAAGGGATTAATAGGAGGTATAAGATGTGGCGGTTTAAGTGCATTTTGAGATAAAGCATTAAATAAAATGCCCGAAGGATAGTTACCGGAATTATCCGGAAGGAACTGTTTAAATTCCTCCAGAAGATCTGGTGCGTTCTTGAAAAGAACCTGAACTTGTGAATATACCTACAATATTATAAATGTTATCAATATAATTATTATATTTAGAGGAAATAAACAAAAAAAAACCACTAATATGACTACTTCTTGAATTGGTTTCTGCTCTTTTTGATAAGTTTGTAATATCTCTAAGAATTGCTTGTATGTATCTGGATCCGTCGAAAATCGATTCTTTATGATATGAAGTATGCAGAATTAATTTTTTTGTTTTTTTTTTTACAAAATAAACAAAATCGTTAATGGTTGATGTAAAAACTGTTCACCTTTATTTTGTTAACATAATTTATCGCATGATTGAATTCAACGGGCCCTTTTCTACCATTACTTTGTTGCGAGTTTGGTGATGAACTTCCCGGAGCGTTAATACCAACCGATTGTCCAACTGATTGCGAAGTCGATTGGCTAGCTGGTTGCCCTACTGGTGAACCAATGTGGTAAGGGACCGGTTGCGGCTGCAAAGAAGGTCCTTGTTGATGTGGTAATGGCATCATTGAGGCAGGTGGCGGGTGAGGATAAGACAAATGATAATTAGGTACTCCCGATTGTAAATGATGAGAATCTAGAGGTCCTATGGTCGAAGTAGTTGTTCCAGCAGGTGTTGTAACTCTGATGGAATCAGGGTCATGGGGGTTCGTTGAACACTCAATATGATACCCAGGAGGTAAAAAAGTATTAAAACCTTGAATTAAAGCTGGATGTCCTTTAAATAATGTTGAGACTCGCTCAATGACTCCAGGAGTATCGATCGCTTGACTTTTGAAATCTTTCATAATATCAAGAAATCTGTTGTAAACATCTGGATTATCAGAGAACTGAATCTTGACTTGATCCAGATACGATAAGGCGTCTTTTACATTAAGTGCTTGTTTATTAGACATGTGGAAGAGTAAAAATCTATATTAGAGTTCTGTACAAGAAACGGAGTGAATAAAAAAATTAGAAATCAAAGACGGACCAATTTTTGCATGTTTTGTGGATCTCAAGTGATACAAATCGTGATATAAATCACGTGATTGTGATAAACTCTCTGATCAAGGAAAATCACTTACGAAAAAGTTGAAAATTTTATCATCAAATCAAAATTTATAGAACGTTTTTTTATACAAAAACATTTTTTTTTATTTTGATCGCTTGACTTTCGATTATTAAGTGTTATACTTCATTGTTAAGACAATTTTGTGATACATGTATTATCGCACGATAGGTTGCACAAGATTTGCAGATCACAAAGTTTAAGTGGCTTATAATCGTAATATCGCAATAACATTTAAGTGAAAACGGACCCAATATTTTTATGATCATGGAGTCAAATTCTAAACAGAATGAGGATTTATATTTCGGTTATGAAGCTGCTCCTAGCAAAAATATACCCCCAAAACAAATTTTTGTTATTGAATATCCCGGTTATATAAAAAATATTAATAAAGTTTTGCATACACTAGGCGGTGAAAAAGGTCTTAAAAAGGTAAAAAATTAATGTAATAATAAGAACGATACATTAAAATTTTAATCGGATGTTTCTTTAAGGCTGTAAATGAAGATCTAATGGAACTTCGATTTAGACCTGATGATCCTTTTTGTCATCCTATTAACGGAGATGTCATACCAACATCGAATCTTTTGCTTAAAGTGACACGGCGCAAGAAAAAGCAAAATAAAACTGTGAATCACGAAGAAGAGAAAGCTAATGTAAAAGATGAGGTTAAGTTTGATATATTGGGAATTATAAGTAAAACTTGTCGATTCCGAGGAATGTCTGACTATCAATATGTCCCAAACATGAACCATCCTATACTTGAATACAGAAAGGCACTTGAATCTTTGAATGGTACGAGAGATACGCGAATATTAAAGCATTTTTTAGTTGAAATTAAGAATAATAATTTTATTCGATAATTATCCAGTCAATAAAATAATGGATTTTGAATCTATCATAAATAATATAAAAGAAGAAACAAATTTGCCACCCCCTTCTTTCTCACGCGTAGAATGTCCAATGGATTATGGGTATTTTATATACGTTCGTTAAGTACTATTCTCATAACTTATATTAATCATACTATATCAACAATTCAACAGATATCAACAGAATACTGCTGTTGTCAAAGTGTTAGTTAAAAAAGGCGATGGTCAGGTAATCTAATATATTGATTCGATTATTTAATATTATATTAATTTGCAACTATTTTTTTCAATCAAGCCACCTTCCCTTAAGCTTATTAATCGAAGCCGTAGGAAAAAGTTTATAGCAATATCGATTACATATGATATTGATAATATCCTTGATTTTATGCAGCATTTGTCATACATTTTTGTTAGTTCCTTAACATTCCATCACATGTTCCAGAAGAGCCACCTCCAGAATCCTTAAAAAATATTGAACAAATGCCTCAAGAAAGTATAAATAGAATGCGTAAAGTAAGTAATTATAAAGGATATGATTATTTAACCTATACAAGGTTTAGTTTGTTTAAACATTTTTAGTTATTCGAAGAACGTCCAATATGGACGAGGCTCGCATTAGAAAATAACTTGCCTCTAAATGACAAAAGAAATATCAAGAGGTATTTACTCCACTTTCTTTTTAAAGCATTAATTGCTATTATTCTCATATGTTACGCGCATGTTATAGGTTGTTGCCTTTAGGCGCATATTTGATGTCAAACGGCCCATGGCGTGATTGTTGGATTCGTTATGGATACGATCCACGATTGAATAAAAATAAAGAAGCAAGATTGTAAACTTATATTATTTATGTCGATACTTATTTTTATTAGTCGCAAATTTCTGACACTTGTATTTGTTTAGTTATCAGCTGCTAGACATCCGAAATACTCGAAGACCTACAAAACTTGGGCGAGCTAAACGGTTGCTTCACATACAAGAAGCTACGGTAGAAAAGGATAGCACAGAAAAATCCAGGTAAGATTTATAGTTAGTTATTTATTGGATCTTATTATAGAACTAATTATTTTGTAACAGCGATTCACGACCTTCCCATATCTTTGATGGGACTTCAACATGTCGAGATATTGCGGTTTTCCAAGTGTGTGACATAACTGATCCCTTGTTAAAAAGGCTCATCGAGTCATCTGATTCTGTTCAGGAATTTTGTGATGTCAGTACGAAGCTTAGTTTTCATTCTACAAATTACGAATCAAATAAACATTTTTTTTTTTATAATTATTAAGGAACACGATGGATTTTATAAACATAGCGAATTAATAAAAATGAGAAAAGTTATGAGACGAAAGTTTAAAGCATTAACTGAAGGTAAAATATTAAAAGACGAGGATTTTGACGACTTGCTGAATGCACATGATGATGAGTCAGAAAATGAGGATGGTGGTGAAGATGAAGAGATAAGTGATATCGATAGTGAGTCGAAAGATGAACAAATAATAAGTAGAGTAAGAATAAGCGATTAAATTTCACATTATTTAATACGTAAAAAATATATAAAATATACATTCGAGTTGATCTATTTGTAGGTTGACGAGTTAATGCGCAATCTGCAAGCAATGCAAAGATCGCAAGAAGGTAACGATAATATGTACAGACTTTCATTTTTGGAGAATTGGTTGATAATTTTTCCGTATCTAATAAAGATTTCGAACAAGATGATGAGGGAATGTTTTCTTCATTTGAAGATTTGGATAATTCAGATATATTTGAAGAGAATGAAAGCGAGGAGGTTGAGATTGAGGAGTATGACGATTTCGATGTTTAAAGACATTGACCCAATAAATCACGTTTATAAATCTCTAAATTGCCAAATTTATCTAAGCGTATTACGTATTATCAATATGGATTATTTTTTTGATCTACAATACCAGTTTCTTTAAATTTATGTAAAATCTTTTCTAACTCATCTTGTTCAATTCTATGTTTTAATATAAATTGATCGTTTAAATGTAAAACTGGAATATCATACTTATATTTTTCAAACCAATTTAAATTCTCCGGAGCCTTTATGTCTTTTTGTTCAAAATCGAAAGGAATCTAAAGCAAAATTATATTTGTAAGTATAATTTAATTAAATTTATAAAAATTTAACCGATGTATTTACTCTTTTTTGAACATGCTTAATGACATCTTTTGCATTAACACAAAGTGAACATGATTTTGAGGTAAATAAAGTTAAAAGGATTCGACGTGTTGGTGGAATTGACATTTTTCATTGGTTTTTAAACTTGAATAAAGACAATTTTATCCCTAAATTCAAAAAAGGATAATCCGAACTTCCGAAGCTGTTGATTCAAATCAAGACTTTGATTGTCATTTCGGATTCCATTTTTAATGCTTTAAGAATGAAAAATTTTGTATAATCAAGTCTTAAAACAAGTTTCTTTGATAAAAAATTTTTTCCTTTACACAAAGCATTTTTGTACGATTCTAAATAGTTAACTCTAATGATAAATAGTTACACTACGCGCAGTGTGAAAGCTTCTAGGGTAATTTGGCTGATAAACAATAGATGCCATTTTGAATGTTGAAAAAGATCTGTCTCGTGCTTTATTAGTGTAACTTTTATTTTATTCAATACTGCGCATATCATTTGTTGATCTGATTATTTAGCATTTACTCATTTCCATTTGGATTGTTTTGTAATCACTAATTTTAATTCTTTCATTGGATAAAAATGACCGATCTGATAATAGATAAAGGCGGAATTGTTTCGGATGTGTGGGACTCTCGTACAACAAAAGCGCCTCATGGATCAAATGGTTACACAGTATTGAGAGAAAACTATTTTTTGGTGCAATTTTGGGTAATTTCTAATGTTACCAAGTTTTTTTTGCTATAACTTGCAAGCAAACGAAGCATCTGTTCATCCGTCAAAATCAATTGTCCTAGCCCTTTAGTTGGACTTATTAATATCAAAGGAGCCTTCAGTCCGTCAAAGTCCAAATAGGCATCCAACCTGGATTCATAAGTTTCCCTTCTAGTATTAGGTAGATTGGAAGTTGAGAAGGGAATTTTTTATTTTAACGACCCAAACAAAAGTTACATCAGGCACATCTGACCCGAACCCTTCAAATAGATAATAAAAAATATCCACAGTAATATTTAATATACACGTGTCATAAAAGTTCAATACAAAAGATAATGGAGCCAACAACTGAAGCTGTGACTTTAGCTAATGAGAATAATGTTGAAGAAGAAACTTCTGTTGAAGTTAGTAACAAGGAAGACACTAAACAAGATGAATACAAAGTTTTTGTAGGAAATTTAGCTTTCTCAACAAGTGAACAAGCATTATCCGATTTTTTTAATAAAACCGGCAAAGTGTGAGTAAAATAATTACTTTAATAAATATCCTTATGATTAAGAGACTATGTCACTATTAACTAACGCCTCTATTTTTTATTAATATTTAGTGTTAAGGCCAACATTATTACTCGTGGCACACGTTCTTTAGGATATGGTTTTGTTGCTCTTGAAACAGAAGAAGACGCAAAGAAAGTAGTTGATGAATTGAATAAACAAGAATTAGATGGCCGCCAAATCAATGTAGAAGTTGCCAAGCCCAAAGCTGAAGGTGCTAATGCTCCTGCTCCTCGTCGTGGTCGAGGAGGATGGAGGGGCCGTGGTAGAGGAAGAGGACGTGGTAGGGGTCGTGGACGGGGAAGAGGCCGTGGATGGGGGGTAAGCAATTCATATACTAACTTCTATCTTTACGTGTTTATATATTTATTTTACATTATATTTACAATTTTATTTTCACAATTTTATATTCCAACTATAGTATGGCCGTCGTCGTTTCGCTGCTAGAGACGCTGGTGGAGATACCGAAGCCAATGATAATACAGCGGTCACCACCGCCGAAACCCCAACTGCAAATGGAACCGAAAATGAACGCCCTAAAAGACGGGGAGGTTGGTTTCGTGGCCGCGGACGAGGTCGTGGTCGTGGTCGAGGTCGTGGTTTCCCTCGTCGTCGCCCTAATCACAATATTACAAAAACTGGTGAACCATCCAAAACTCATGTCTTTGTTGCAAACCTTCCATTTTCTATCGACGATGACGGTTTGAAAGAAATCTTCAAAGATTATAACGTAACCTCAGCTCACGTCGTTCATCGTCGTACTGGACGTTCAAAGGGGTTTGGATTCGTTGAATTGGCTAATGAAGAAGAACAACGTAAAGCCCTCGAAGGATTAAAGAACGTTGAATCAGAAGGCAGAGTGTTGGTCATTAAAGTTGCGTTGAGCGATCAACAAGTTCAATCTAATGATGATGCTGAAAAATCTGAAGCTCCGGTTGCTTCCAGTGATGAGAAGAAGAACGATGATTAAAATCGGCAGGAAGCATTTAGATATTTTCTTGTTGAATAGTAAAGTTTGTCCTTTTCTTTTAAGTTCCTTAGATTTTCTAGTAAACAACTTTATATTTAGTTATGGTGTATAGCAATATTATGTGGTTATTTCTAGTTTAGTTTGGTATGTTATTTTCAATACCTTTTTTACATATGCTTTCATGCTCCATGCTCCATCGTTTTATTTTCCTTTTTATTATATTTTTTTTTTATTCCTTTCTTCTCTTCGACTCATAATTCTAGCTCTTAGAATTAAAAAATTCCCTTCCCCTTTATCATATACATATATATTTATTTATATAAAGTATTATTTAGTCAATGTTATTCTGAATAGTTTGGGGCAAACAAATAGGAAGCAATAATTTTTTTCTATTATATTTTTAGTCCTTTGATTATATTGATATTATTTTGTTTCTCTGATGTTGTTCTTTTTTATGTATTGGAAGAACATTTGTTTTCGTTTCTTTTTTATTATTTTCCGATAATAAAATGGATAATTATTAAAAAAATATATATATATAAAGCTTTATATCCTGTGTTTATTTTAAATGTTATGGTAAAAATACAAAATTTCGAATGAAATAGAGTTATATTTATTTTTATAACCATTTTGGTCTATTAACGGGAACTCTCACTAGATCTGTATCAAATAATTCGATAAACTGTTCATTTAATACTCTAACTTTTGGACCAGCATATCGACGATATTCTTCAAATATTGACGTTAAATTCCATTTTTGAAGTTTACGAAGACATCCTACTATCGTACCTTATTTAAGCGAAAAAATTAATTTCAAAGAATATCATGAAATCCAAATATCTTTTAGTACCTGTTCTATGCCTTCCCAAGTTACACATTACAATCATTGGATGATTACGAGGATTTAAAATTATTTCTAACGCTTCTAATACAACTTCCTCAGTAATCGGATCCAAAGCATTTACTGTAGACATTACACCAAGATGATGCCATTTTATGTCTTGATCATCGATGAAATTTAAACTAATGATTAAGAGATAAATCAGATTAAATATTATTTATGTGAATAACAGATTATTTTACTCACAATCTTTGGTTAGGTTCTTCAGGAGCTAACCAAACAACAGTTTTTAAACCTAATTTTTCCAAAAAAGGAAAATTAAGTTCATTCGGTTGACCTGATCTATAAAGGTCCTCCTCTATCATTCCATAATTCTAAAACAAAAAACGCGAAACGTATAAGTTGCGAAAAAAAAATGAATTTATCGTTCCGAATGACTGACACCGAGGACGAAACATACCAATGGTGGAATAAAATGTTGTGAACTCATTGATTTTATAATTACCAGGTTTTTCCGTCGTAGATAATCGTAAATGCTGTACTCCAAATAGTGATATGAAAATGCTGCGCATCATCAAGATAATCAATAATATGAATTAAGTTTCACTTATTTTTCTAGAAATAAATGTCTCCAAAATTAGAACAAATCGCTGAATTGAAAGGTATAATAATTTTTTGAACAGTTGTCTATGAAGGATAAACTCGAAAATTTTTTATATAGGACATGCCGATCGAGTTTGGTCTGTTGCATGGTCACCTACAGGAAATGTTCTAGCTTCATGTGGAGGAGATAAAACTGTACGCCTATGGGTACCGACTTCTGAAAATGATTCTTCAGAATGGACTTGTACACATGTTTTAGAAGGAGCTCATAAAAGGACGATACGAAGTGTTGCATGGAGTCCGGACGGGCGCCAACTTGCAACTGCTAGCTTTGATGCTCTTACAGGTATATGGGAACGAGGAGATGGTGGAGGTAAAATATAATATATTTAATACATTTAAATTCATTCTTCATTCAATAGATTTACTAATTTTTATTTATATGAGTCAGATTATGAATGTGTCGCAACATTAGAAGGTCACGAAAATGAAACAAAATCAGTTGCGTGGTCCTCGTCAGGTTCTTTACTTGCTACATGTGGCCGTGATAAAAGTGTTTGGATTTGGGAAGGTGGTTATCTTCCAATTTATATTTTTAACTTTATTCTCGCACTAACAAATTATAATTTAAAAAGTGGCGGAAGATAATGATTTTGAATGTCTATCGGTTTTGCAAGAACATACACAAGATGTAAAAATGGTTATTTGGCATCCAACCCATGAAGTAAGTTACATTTTTTTAACTACAGGAATGTAATCCATTTATACTAATTGATAATTATAAGTTATTGGCATCAGCAAGTTATGATGATACAATAAAAATATGGCGAGATGATGACGATGATTGGTATTGCTCAGATACATTGGAGGGACATGAAAGTACAGTTTGGGCCATTGATTTTGATAAAACTGGTGATTATTTAGGTATGTGCTTAATATTGCAAAATTTTACGTAGAAAGAATTCATATAAATCCATTTTATTATCGCTATTAAAGTGTCCGCTTCAGATGATAAAACAATTAAATTCTGGAAAAGTTTTCCTAATAATAACCAAGAAGGGATGGATACATATCGAGTCCACCCTAAATGGAAATGCGTGCATACGTTAAGTGGGCATCATTCACGTTGTATTTATTCCGTGAGCTGGTCAAAAGTTCATGGGCGCGTCGCTAGCGGAAGTGGTGATAATGTTATCAGAATATTTGAACAGGACAAATCTTCTCAAGATGACATAAATTCACCAAATTTTTCATTAGTTACCTCAGTTTCTTCTGCTCACGGAATCGCTGATGTTAATTGTATACAATGGTATCCTATTGAAAAGCATTCTAATTGGTTGGCAACAGCTGGAGATGATGGAATTGTTAGAATATGGAGATTTGTTGAATAATTATTAAATAACATTGATAATAGAGTCGTATTAGATTTTAATTCTTTCATGTAAATTATTTGATAATCATGTAATAAATTTTTATTTACGTAAATTATTTAGCATGTAATATGTTTTTGATTATTGATTACCATCACTGTGATAATAAAGAGGAATTTGAGATATCCAATCAAATTCTCAAATATCAAAAATTTTTCGGATTTTTTTTTTTTTTTTTTTTTTGTCTTACACATTACTCCTTTGACCTTTTTTTTAGCAGAAAAGTATATAAATCCGTCAAGATGGTATTTTAACTTTACTGTGTTTAAAACATATATATCTCTTTGTTTTATTGAACAAGAATATTCTATTTTAGGGTAAAGTTCATGGATCGCTCGCTCGTGCTGGTAAAGTTAAATCTCAAACTCCTAAAGTTGAAAAACAAGAAAAGAAAAAAAAGAAGACTGGTCGAGCTAAAAAACGTATTTTATATAATCGTCGATTTGTTAATGTAACTAATATGATCGGTGGAAAACGAAGGGTAAATGTCAATTATATTAAATAACATTATTTTTTTAAAACGAATCAAATATATTTATTAAATGAAATTTTTCTTTTAAAAAAAAATCAGATGAATCCTGCTCCAACATCCACATAAATACCATATGTTACATTTCAATTAGTTATTATTAATAAATCTTATTCGCTTATTAGCCTTTATTAAATTATCATGATCTTGTTTTTATTTTGTTATATCCGTCGGCGATAGATCTTTATAATAGTGAGTTAGTATATGTTATTTTGATGAGTACATATTTCAAGTGAGGATAAAAAGCAATAAATATTAAGCAATATTTTGAAAAAAAAAGATGCAAGTTCAATGTTTATTCAAAAAAAAGAGTCCAGGACAAAATATACAAAATATGTGATTTCGAAACCATCACACTAAGAGAGAAACAAGTACATAATATTTAGTCATTTTTTATGATGTTTTACTCTTTTTCATGACTAATGAACCAAATAAAAATATTGTTCATAATTAATTCCTCGGATAAAAAAAATCTATTATATATATATTTTTTTTTAAATCCAATAGAATACTATTATTATAGTCCAAATTCAAAATCCGAATAAAATATCCCTTATACGAAGCGAAAATCCAAATTAAAGTTAATCCAAACTTTTGTCAGACCAGTTAATTTCGCTTCGTTTTGTAATATCCATCAATTTCGATGTATAAAATTCATAAAACTAGAGCAAAGCATAAGATTTAAAGAATATATGTCGTTCACCATATGAGATAAAACGATAAAGAAAGTAGTAAATATATCTTTAGGGAGATGGTAAGTTTTCAAATCCGCCATATTTCTTTTCATCAAGTAACTTTTCTCTTTCAGTCCAAAGTAACTTGTAAGAATTTTTAATTGTTACTTCAGAAACACCAGTAACTTGAGCAACGTCTCTTGTTGACTGAGGCTGCTGATACAAACAAGAAGCCATATAGATACAAGCCGCTGCAACAGATACAGGAGATTTACCAGCTAAAGTACCATGTTCTTTTGTTTTCATAGTAAGATCAAGAGCTGCCTTTTGAACTTCCATTCGAAGATGTAACATGGAACAGAAACGTGACATCAAATCTTCTGAAGCCATTGTCGATACATTTGTTTCAAAAGTACGAATCAAAGTTTTAAAACATCTTCCGATTTCCTTTTTAGGGACTCGTGTAATAGCACATATCTCCTTAAATGTACGTGGTACATTTTCTTGTCTGCAAGCAATAAAGATACAAGCGGCAATAATTGATTCAGTACTTTTACCACGTAAAAGTTTTTCTTCTTCAACTCTCTTGTATAATTGTTTTGCTATATCAGCAATTAATTTTGTCAGGCCAATAGCATCACTCATTGCGGCGATTTCTTTATATGCTTGAATAAGATTTTTTTCTCCCTTTACTGCATTTGCTCTTCCATGAACTTTATTAAGGTCTCTAGCCATTCCTGACCCACCATCCCTCCTTGAAATGACAGTATCTAATTGCGCACCATCAAGAAGTGGATTTGCAGCAGCACCAACACGAGAAGGATCATCACCTTCGTCATTAGCAAAGGTTCTCCATTCAGACCTGGTATCAATTATACGATCACCGAGAACTAGACCACAATCTCCACATACTAAATCACCATTAGCAAATTCTTCAATAATATTTGGTACAGGATTTTTACAATCTGGGCATACTAAACGAATATTAAGGTCTGGTAGAATTGCTTTAGGCCCCTGTTCCGTTGTAGGTTGAAGCCGTGGGAAAGGAATATTTGCCATTTATTCTAATGTAATAAGACATCATTAAAATAATGATAAAATAATCTGTACATAAGCTTTTTATATGTAATATCTCTCCTGCCTATTACATAGGGCCAATACATCACTATAACATATAATTTTTGTTTTTGAACTATTCTAATAAATACATTATACTTTACCTTTGTTTTGAGTTGTAAAGATAGTTTGTGTAGTAAAAATGTGTAGTGTTGATTGAGTACACGAAACTTTTATATTAAAGCTCGTTTCTCTATATCTATATATACACACATTTATTTATATTTTCAAGCTATTGTTAGCAAGCTTCTACGGCCTCATCAAACATAACATTTTCATAACTCTTACCTTCGGTATTTTGTTTCTCAGTTTCTAAATTATATTTTGTAACGTTTGTGCTATCTTTTGAATAGCTAAACGACACAAAATCAAATAGAAAGAGAAAAAAATGAGAAAAAGGAAATCGGATGGTGAATAATTAAGCTAATACCTTTTTTTTTAAAGGAAAGAAGCGGCTTTAATAAATGTGGTTTATAAATTATTAATTCAGCCGCAGTCAATTTAAAAATCACATGTTTATTGATCATGTGCACATGACAAATTTATTCTATGAATGACAAATCATATAACAAATTTATTTATTCAAGTACTTACATATACACATAATTTAAATATTAAACAGGAAAAAATAAGTTATACATAAAATTAATTTAATCCATTTAATCCCAAAATTATTCTACAAAATTATTCTTGACCATCATCAACTGTAATATAGTATAAATAGATTAATAAAATCAATACTTTCAAAAAAAAAACAAAAAAAATTTCAACTTACTTTTTCTTCTGTAAATCGTAATCTCTTGTTGTTTAAAATACCGTCGATTTTCTTCGTCAACAAGTACAAGATTGAGATAATAACGTGTGGAAAACTTTTTGTTTACATCGCGGAAAGTTGGGGTTAATTCGAAACCTCCAAGGAAGAGGCGAATGGGAATTGTTTCACCTGAAGTTAACAAATAATTAATAAAACATATTTAAGTTTTAAGTTATAAAACAGATAAGCTTACCGCGTACCGGAGCACCATCCATAATTTCAAATTTAGTAATTGTCTCGCTTTCATTATATTGATTTGGAGCTGAACATAAATTAAACAAGTCAGTATTTTATTATTAAATTTCACCCAAAATTTCATATTTCTAAATTACCTGCACCAGTCGTTTCGCGACGAATAATTGACAATTCCATATGTTTAATTTTTATGCGAACAAGTAGAAAATAAATTTTTCCTACAATTACATCTTTAAGATGGTATCTAATATAACGATGTAATTTTTGATTTACAATGATTATAATATAAAATCATGAAATAAATTCTTATGCTTAAAGCTTACTTTGACTTATTGTATTCGAATTCAATATGTAAGCAGTCTTCAATACCAACTTCCATTTTGATAGAGCTATTTCCTTCTACCGGCATACGGTATGAATAAACCCATATATCCTTTTCATTCACAATATCAGTTAAACGCCTTGAAATAGTTACGCGAACGAAATATCTCAATTTGACATTTATTCCGTGATAACTCTCATATTGTTTTTCGACATTTTTGAATTCAAAGTCAAAAAATTGTGGTTGACGCATTTCACCAGGTACTGCTAATTCCTGCACTAAGGAAGCGAATTCGTAATGATTACCTCGATCATAGAAAAGTTCTGAAATATTTTAAAAATGAAGTTATGAAACAAATAACAACTGTATGGCAAAAGATACATAATGCATATACGTGTGAATTACCGATATTCCCCACGAATTCTATTTTAATTCCTTGATGTTCCAGTCTCTTTCCATCACGAGGTCTAATAGTTACCTTTGTTTTAAATTAAAAATTTTTAGTTCAATAATAACAATAAAACATATATAAATAATAATTAATTACTCTGCCCGCTACGGTTTCGCCATCAAAGTATAAAGGAAATCTTTCACGGCGATCTCTATCAACCTTAACTTCCACTAATTTTCTATTTTCTTCTCCATTAAAACGAATATCAATATCAACCGGCGCGCTGAAGCTAAAGAGACTCTGAAAATAAAAGTTTCTTTAGCATACAATTTCTCGAAATAGCTTAGAAAGAAAAACTCAAAGTCAAATACTAAACAACCATTTAAAATAACAGCTATAACAAACGTAAAACTCAAAAGTGTTGGTCAGAGCATGAAAAGAATTAATTCTTAATGATCATCAGTTACACACATGATATATATTTTGAATATATATATTATATATATTTTATTTATAATTAATAATGTAAGCAATTAGGCCGTTCCAAATTAATTTAATATTATGTTTAAATAAGATTTTCATGTTTATTTCGCTTAGTTTGTTTACTGTAAATCCCCCTCCCCCCTCAAACTTTTCATAAATGCTGGACGCTAAACAAACAATTATGTTGGATACAGTTTTTAATTTCTAAAAGAAAGAACACGCATGTATTGCAACAAGAAAATAAGTTCCCCTTGATGAATAACAGTTTATAAATAAAGTTTTTTATAAATTAATAGTCTTAAAATTAAATTATCATGAAGAATCACCAAACTTCTTGTTGATATCTTCTTTCTTTCTCCATTTTGATCATATATTTTTCAGCCTCTTCGTCAGTTATTTTGCCTTCAGATATTAATATAGATTTAAATGCATTCCTAACATCATTAGGCATGCTATCGGATCTCCTATAATATAAAAACAAATACGATTAACTAAATAGATAATTTCTGGATTTATTCGTTCAAATTATCGCATACCCTGATATATAAACATGGCCTTTTCGATCTAAAATATCATAAATTAGTTTTGCATGATCTCTTAAAATATGTTGAACATAAATTCTTTTATCCTTAAATCAGATTGAATATTAATAAATTGCATTAAATAATAAATTATCACTATAAGAATATTCTTACTTTATCTCTAGAAAAGGCTACGAATAATTTTAGTTTTTTTTCATCAACATAACGATTCCATTGTTCTTGATAATAAAAATCCTTATCATGATACCTACAACCAAAAAATAAATAATTTTCTACAAAGAAATTTACAATTATTTCAATTATAACATAAAAGTCTTCATCGAGACATATTTAAAAAGAGATAATACATGCCCGTTGCGCCTTCATATATACGATCTTCTATGAAAGCTCGCATAACAGAAACTCCAGTTCCTAAACGAATCTAATTTGTAAATTTAAATTATTGAAAGTTTCGAAAATTTGAAGAGAAATTACAGACCTGGTCCAATGAAAATAACGGGGGTAGATACTGAAATGGGTAATCGCATAGTTCCTCGTGTAACTATAACAGGAATTTCACATGCTCCTATATTAATAAATTCATAAAAAGGTTATTACTTGACTTTTAATAATGCATAAAAGATAAAAATTGTCTCACCTGGTCTTAGTCCAGACATCCATTTTGTACATACACCTCTACGGAGTTTTTGTAATCTAGTTTTATATTGAACTATTGCTACAGTTAAATGAATTTGACTTGGATGAACTTTTGAAGATGATGATATTGAGTATTGTCTTGGTTTTAATTCCGGAAACATGTCAGGTATATATTCTAATGGAATTTTAGCTGATGGAAAATCCTGCAGAACTTCTACTATCATACGCCTAACACGTTGATTATACGCATATAGATCATCCTAAATGATTTTCAAATACATTATATTGAGTTGTAATAAAAAATGTTGAAATGAAATCACGAACTTGACCCTCAGCAGAACAAAACTCTTTTAGTTTTTCTGCATGATCCTCATTTGTAGTAAAAAATGATAAGAATTCAAAAAAAGATCGACGTGGAGTACTAAAAATGTCCAAGTAATTTTCAAACATTTTTCTTAGTGTAAGTACTGAATCCCAATGTGCAGGCACTTTTCGATCTACATGATATGTTGTTAATAGATATAAAATGTAGACAAAGAAAGACATCATTATTATTTCTAACAATACAATTTACCTTCATATTTAGGAACAAGTTTAAATGCTTTATCTGCAATTTCTTCCCAATCCATCATCTTAATAAATTCATCTACTTCTTCAGGTATATTTTTTGGACGAACGACTAAAACATCACCAGGTTCGTGTCTATAAGTCGATCATATATTATTAATATTTTTATCTATGAAAATATTAGTCAATCTACGCGTAACTTACTTAAAGTCAGAAGAATTTATATTAAATTCTATATGACGAACATCTTGATAATGGTCATGTGCGGTAATACGTTCATTTTTAACTAAACGCGCGTAAATTTTATCATGGTTCGCAATGTTCTTACTATCTAGATCGACAAATTCAATACGAAAACTTGCCGGTGTAAAGAATTAATGGACAATCAAGGACTAATATATTAGTGATTTACATGCATAAGGGTCTAGGAAACTGAAAGGAAGGATATAAAACATCTGTGTGCAAAACATTGAGGCCGGGTGGTAATGGATACATATCCATTAAAACTTTCCACAATCCTTCTAGCCAAGGATCAAGTGCTCCATCTATACTGCAATCATATTATTTTTTTGCAATGCAAACCCACATATATATAATGAAAAGAAGAGGACAAAACGCATGGAAGAACGGAAAAAAAATTATTTTTATATAAATGGTGAAATTTATTAAGGATATATTGATTATTTTATGAAAATCTGAAATTTGCAGTTTAAAACTAACCCAAGATAATGTTGATCATCTCCGTCTCCACGTGAGTATATACTTTGAGCACCTAACTGTAAAAGACGCTTATAAAGCTTTTTGGCGGGCCAGTTGTACCTTATGAAACAGAACCGTTATTGATTGCTCAACGCGTTAAATGACGCAATGGGCCATATGTTTAACGTACCTTATATATGAGGAATCACCAAGACCAAATACAGCGAATTTCATTTGATTCAAAATGTCCCTTGGCAAATTTTTTCTCAATAAATATTTCCAGAATTTCTACATAATTGTACAAAGTTCAACATAATATTCTATTTCATAGTAATTAAAACAAAATGCTATATGCTACTGATTTTCTAGTATCAAATTCAGAACATACTTTCATATTATCTGGCTCATCCCCTTGTCCAGTCGTTGAACAAAAAAAAATTACTAAATTTTCATTAATTAAATGTTCCTAATAAAGTACGATAATCGATTAATTCAATCAACAATAATAAAAAAGGCTTTGCTATCTCAGGTAGTAAAAATTTACCCGATCATATTCGTCCATCGAGTATAACCTGACTGCGAAATGTCGTCTCCTTGCTTGCCTTGACATCCTCTCAGCAACATCTTGGGCACAACCAGTTTGGCTGCCATAAAGAATAAGCATTTGGCGTTTAGAAACGCTAGGAGGTTGATCAGAAATGGTTAATTTTTCTAGTGATAATTCTTCAGGACTGGACATTTTTAATAAACGGTTAACAAGTATGAAATCATAGAATCATAATTTATGATTTATATAATTCGTGCCTGTGTCACATGATTGATGTGACATCATATTATCACCACAATTTAAAAAAAAATTTATTTTAAATCTTATTCTTTCTCTTACATCCTTGTGAACTTGGGGGTATGTATGATTTTTTATCAAACATCCATTGAAACATTGAAACTATACCGGATGATAGAGAGAATTCATTTTGAGTAATAACGTCATTAAGTAATACGAATTATGAATTCTATCCCAGAACAGTTCAATTTATTAAAAATTCAACCGTAATTTTGGTTTTTAAAAAAAATTATTTATACTAAATGATGTTAAAATAAATTAATAGAGAAAATGAAGCACAATAATCGAATTCCAAACGTTCATTTTCACAAGGATTGGCAGTTGCGTGTTAAGACTTGGTTCGATCAGCCTGGACGAAAGAAGAGAAGAAGACTCAATCGTATCAATAAGGCCGCTCGAATTGCTCCACGCCCTGTTGAACTTTTGAGACCGGCAGTAAGATGCCCCACACTTAAATATAATACCAAATTAAGAGCTGGTCGTGGATTCACACTTGATGAGCTCAAGGTCGGATCGACTACTTAATTATATTATTAAAATCAGAAATTTGTCATTTGATCTTGAACAAATCGTTATATCGGAAGGATTTTTGAGAGCGGAAAATTTTATTATTAATATGGCAAAATCATAAAATGTTAGTCATTTAAATTTATTTATTGTTGAACCAACAGGAAGCTGGAATTCGTCGTAAAGAAGCACTTACTATTGGTATTCCCGTTGATCACCGACGCAAAAATCGATCAGTTGAATCTCTTCAACTTAATGTTCAACGTTTGAAGACATATAGGAGCAAACTCATTATCTTCCCTAAAAATGCTAAAAAACCAAAGAAGGCTGATTCAGCGGTATTGTTCTATTTATTTTTTAAAAAATAAATTAATTACGCATTTTAACATTTTTCTTATTTTAGCCGGCTGAAACCGCAAATGCAACTCAACAAAAGGGCACAGTCTTACCAATTAAACAAACATGGACGAGAGAAAAGGCTCGTGCTATTACTAATGAAGAAAAGGCTGTTAGCGCATATGCTGTTTTGCGTAAAGCTCGCTCCGACGCCCGTCTTGTTGGTGTACGTGAAGTCCGTCGTAAGGCCAAGGAAGAGGAAGAAGCTACTAAGAAGAAATAAAATTAAAACGATTTAATAATGTCATTAGTTTTAGTTTGATTAACATTTTGATTAACATGTTAATGAAATGTTAATGTTAGTGCGTGATAATGGAGTTAGAGTAACGTTTTAAGAACTCACTAAAGTGCTTATTTCAACATACATATATATATAAATTTAAATTTTTTTTTTAAAAAAAAGTTATATAATTTATTAAATTGTAAAGTTTATATATATATTTATTGCATCTAAAATGGTGATAAATTATTTTTTAATATCCATCTTATCCATCACAATTTTTATATTCTTTCTATGAATAGACGGAATATTTTGACCCACTGTTTGAACTCTGCCCATTTGTTATATCTTCTCTGATTTTCCAAATATTTCTGACTTTTCCTAATTCAAAACATTTTTCATATACATGATTTTGCACGATTTCAGTAAGTATCCAAATATTTGCCGCAAAGAAAACAATACTTGCTAACCATATGCTAAAGAAAGTGTTCTCCCCTAGGAATTCAAGATTATAGGCTTGATAAAGCCAAAGTGCCTATTATAATGTGAAAAAATTACTTTTTTATTTATGTTTTAAAAAAAAATTTTTTATAAATACCTGGCCAACTATCCATGTGAGTAACATAAATAATCCTTTATAAAAAAATCTGATTGTCGTGGATTGAATTATGAGTGGAAATAGACATATATACCACATAAAATACTGATTCAAATAAATGGATTAATTGTAATTTCATAATAATAAACGTTTTATATATTAATTTATGGATAATTTACCTGTGAAGTACAAACTTTGTTATAAATCACAAATGCAAAAGTTTGAACGAAACATGCAAAAAATATATCTTTGCCAAATACGATTCCCAACAGTGTTACGACACTTATCTGGGGCAAAAATGCCAATAAAGCCATTATAGAACTTTTAGAAGCATCAAAGGTAAGATAAATATAGTAAAACCAGAGGGAAAAGTTGTGGCGATGATCTTTACGTGTTACGTGGTAAAGATAAGTTTCGTTGACAAATTCTAGTGAATATCTAAATATTTAAAAAGGATAGCTAATTTATTCAATGATTAGTTACAAACTTACACGCATAAGGATTTATATTTACTCTCATCGATAAAGGAACTTACAGGTAATACATGATTCCATTTAACAGGAAAAACACACTGCCGCTTATTAAAGCAAATCTAATCCTTGTTGGATTCACAAATCTGACCAATTTTCCAGTCCAATACTTTAAAGAATTTCTATCATGTTCCTTCTCCTTGCCCTTCCTTCGTAAACCCCAATAATCTTCATCATCTAATAAGACCAATAACGGTATAGCGTAAATAATAGGATAAATTTTAAAATGGACAGATATTCCATATAATATGCTTGCCGCAAAGAATTTTTTCACAAGCACCCAATACAAGGTCAAGAGTATCATAGCTCCAAGTAATGATTCCGCGTTTCCACGCGTTGAAATGTTTGCAACTACGGGATTCAAAAGCCACATCGCGGAATAATTAACAGCCTTTTGATCATGTAATCCTCTTAAACATAAAATTCTATGTATCAGTATCCCAACTACAATATCAGCAATAACAAACAAGAATTTGCCAAATGATTTGTGAATATAGATGTTCGGTGTTAATAAAAATGCAAGAAGAGGCGTATATCGATATGTCGCGCGCTTATATGGGCTTTCTCCCTTAGTGACAAAACACGCTGCGTCGGAAAAAACCTTATAATCTATATCAGTATATTTTACTTGCATGTGCGCGTCTTGCCATTCGCCATAAATCAACATTCCTAAACGAATAAGTAAGGACAATAAACACAAGGTAGTAAAACTAAGCCTCGGTAGGTGCATTGTGATCGCTGTTAAAAGAATTATGAGAATGAAGAGATAAAAATATCTCGTTTTCCCACGCTTTAATTAACTCGTGTAACCATCTGAGATCCACATTGCATAAAATTGAGCCTACAAGAATAGCTTTGTCGTCAATAATATCTTTTTTTTTGATTCACTATGGACCGACTTGATGAAGAAAGTGCAGATCTAGATTTTCTTGAGGAAAATCTGAAAAATACTGAAGCTCTGACAGAGAAAATGGTCTGTCTTCTAATAGGTTTTTTTTTAAATTAAAATTTATTAATTTCTGTGATTATTATTACACAGTTTAATTATTAATTATTTTGACTATTTCTCCTCTTATAGACTAGTATGCTTAATGTATTTGATGATCGATTGGTGAGATTGGAGGCTTCAATTCTGCCAATTCACAAATCGACACTGACTTTAACCAAATTGGCAGAGAGTATCCTTTTAACCTTTTATTTATTCTAATTAACAAAGTTTAGGAGTATTATTTCCCTATATCAACCATTTTTCTTAGATATTGACAGGACTCGTAATGGAGTTTTGGAGATTATTGGATATTTTGATTTAGTAGAAAGAGAAGAGATGACAATAAAAAGAGGGTTGGTTTAATTCTTTAATTCTCATAACATTCTTCTAACTTGTTTTTTTCTAAAAGAGATTCATTTAATTAGTCCAAATGAAAATGATTTGGAATCATATTTAAATTCTATTGGAAAATGTAAAAAAGCAATAGAAGTTTTGAGTGGAATGAGATTAAAGAGTAGTGAAAAAGTCATTGGGCAATTGGTATGAAAAAACGAATTTATTAAATTTAAATGTTTATTATGCAATGCTGAAATTATTTAAATTATAGAAACAACTCTTAAAGACTGCCATATTAAAATTAGAAGAACTTTTTCGTTTATGGTTGACAAATAGATCAAATCCAATTGAACCACTTTCTTATATAACAAAAAGTAAAAATTTTATTAAAATATAATTTTAAATTATTCAAGTATTATTACATAATTTGAATCTTTATTCTCAGATCTTGATATACCCGGAATTCCACAAGGGCCTTTACAGAACCTTGCAACATTATCTTCATATCTTTCATCTTTTGGTCCAGAAATCGGCTACAATAGTGATTTTGTAAAAGTTTATATTGAAGTACGTTCAACATATCTTACAAAATCATTAAAAACATTAGCGCAGGGTTCAATTAGTACTGCAGAAAAAAGAAGTACTCCAGTATATGAGAAAGGAACCTGTGGGTTTAACTCATATACGGATGCCATTTTAAAAATGTTCAAGGTATTTTTAGCATCAATATTTATTGTTATATTTTTTTACTTTATTTTAATACTTAATAAATTGATTAGACAGAATATGAAATAGCAGAGAAAGTACTTCCTTCAGAAAGTGTTATGTCCGGATACAGAGACACCATACAAATTCCACTAGATAATTATGTTGAAACTGGCAGAACGTTAACTAATCGTATAAAAAAAAATATGCAAACGGATGTATTTTTGGCTTTTGATATGATGGAATCATTAAATAAAAATGTTGGTTCTTTCGAAGAAGTGTTTAGAGTATGTGAGAAATTTTCTACTTTTCTTTTCGATCTTTTGAATTATTATCAATGTTTATTATTAATATGTAACTCTAATTAAGCTTGCAGGAAAGAAAGATTCAGCTTATAACGAACTCTTATATTCATTAAGAGCAGTTGCACTTTGTTCATTCCCAGAGTTTATAGACGAAATTAAAGTAAAGCTTTTTTTAAAAAAATTTTTTTTTTAAAATGTTGGTTTATTTATCAAATATTTACATCATTATCAGAACAATCGTGCAAAGACGATGAATATTCCAAGCGATGGTACTATTCATGAATTAACAATAACAGTATGTTATTTTTTACGAAATAAGTTATTGTAAAAGATGAACTTGCTAAAGAGATATTTAAAAGAAATTTTTTTTTATTCTTTTTAGACTTTACAACACCTAAAGCGGTTAACTGATTATCAAGAAACAGTTGAGACAATGCTATTGACTTTAGGAGACGGTAATTGGAATTCTTCAGAGAAAGACGCTAATTTTTCACGAGACAAAACAGGACGTGGTGTATCTGGAAATGTTGTTATTCAACACTATTTTGGTATTATCATTAATATTAGTATATGATTGTATATATGTTTTCTTAATAATTTTTTAACTTATTTTCATCAAAATTATTTAGCTGATGTTTTAGAAAGTTTGTCTAACACACTAGATTCCAGATCAAAGTCATATAAAAAGACTGCGTTGACGTGTATTTTCCTATTAAATAACTATCATCATATTTTGAAAAGTATAAGGTCCCAATTTTACTCTGTTTTAGATCCAGATATTGAACGTAAATATGAGAAAATGGTCAAAAAATATAATGATGGCTATCAAGACACGTATGTTATTCAATGATTTTTATATTTAATGAATTTGAAAGCTAATTATACTCTTTCTTTGATCTTTAGATGGAAGCCATGTTTTTCAAATCTTATGGACACTACATGGGTTCGAGGTGGTTCCGCACTAAAGGCTTTAGGATCAAACGAAAAATCAATTGTTAAAGAAAAATTCAAGGTAATAAGATTATATCTGTTTATTTTTTTTTTTAAAAAAAGGGATCGGTCAAAATTTTTAAGAAATTTATAATTATAATAGAATTTCAACACAGAATTCGAGGAAACGTACAAAGTTCATAAAAGTTATGCAATACCCGACCCTGACTTACGTTCTCAGGTTATCAAAGATATTAAGATTGTTTTAATGCCTGTATATAATCGTTTCTTAGAAAAATATCAACAAACGGAATTTTCCAAAAATCCTACTAAATATATTAGATATGATCCACAAACTTTGGAGAATATGGTTAATAGGTTATTTGATGGATCTATATATTAAAAATTTGAGAATTTTTAAATAATTTATTTATTACATATAGAATATTTATTATATGTATTATTATTTGGTTAATTTAATGATTACATTTTGTTTACAAAAAGTAATAATACAGTGACTATAGAAATTAATTCACTGGTTATAACATAAATAAATTATTAAATAAATATGTATTACAAAAATAAACACATAATTTAAGATGAAAGAATTTTCTTTATAAAATCTAATAATAATAAGATTGATTAATAAAAAGTAAGTAATTAAAAAACAAAACGAATATAAAAAAAAAAAATAAATTAATGTACCTTCATATTTAATATTTCCATTCTTATCAACGTCAACTATTTTAATTAAATCGTCTACTTCGGCTTCGGTAAGTTTCTCACCTAAACTTGTTAAAACTAATCATAATATACTAATTTTAGATTTTTTTTTTTTTTTTTTTTTGCTATTAAAAAAATTTTATTATTTACAAACCATATTTTACTTCACCAACTGATATATAACCAGTTCGATCTTTATCAAAAACTTGAAATCCTTCAAAAATTTCTTCGTATGTTGCCGCAGGTGCAAATCCATCAGGACGTAAAAGGATTTCAAGAAATTTATCAAAACTAACTATAATAAATTATAAAGATGTTTTTGGTTTCTTCTTTTTTTAATGTTAAAATAAAATTATCAAATAAATAATTTTACTTTTTGGTCCAGCTCCTTTAGCGAGTTCAGCTACTTCGGCATTTGTTGGATTTTGTTTTAAAGCACGTAATAAATCACCTAATGCTTCACTAGGAATTGTATCATTACCTTCTTTATCAAAAAGTTTGAAGGCTTTATGATATTCTAAAATAAAAAATGTATTTACTTTATATAAATAAGCCTGTTCCTTAAAATCATTTTTAAAAAAAAGATAACTTTCCGTTACCTTCTTTTAGTTCCTATAATACAAATATAGATATCAATAAATAAATAAAATTAAAAAATAACAAGAAATTTTATTTTTCAAAAATACTCACCATAACGTAATTAATTATAAGACAATGGTGATCCTCAAAATTTGGTATTTTATAATCTATGTTGTGTAACAATCTATAAAGGAGCAATAAATATTATTATTTGGTACACAAATCGACATGCACATCAGTATAAACTTGAATTTATTTTTATTGCTTTATAATTTTATAATTTTATTTAAATTTTAAAAATATAGGAGATTGTAATATGATAAATAATATTTTTAATTTTTCATATCATGAAAATTATTGTACCTTTATTGCCTCGGATATCCTTGTAGTCAGGAATATAATGAAGTAAAATGAAGTGGAAAAAATATTTCATTTAGATAAAAAAGGATATCTATGAAGATTCCAGTAGGAAAAATACATTTTCTTATAGTCTTACCATAAATGTAGTTCTCGTTAACCGTTAAAAATTTGTGACTTTTGTACTACTCATTCCGACACATAACGATCAAGCATTTGACGTTTCCTTCTTCGCACTAAATATTCTTCTACTTCTTTTTGAGAAGGTACAGCAACATGTGCTACATATTTTTCCGAAGATGAATCAATGTCCATTGAATTATTCTCTAATTGTGAGGTACTCTCTTTTTTCTTTTGTGATTTATCTTTGGGCAATGTTTCATCTGTTATCTCCAACGTCTCAGCAATTACTAAATTCAAAATATTAAATCAATTAATTAATTAATAAAAAAAAAAAAATACATATCATAATCTAATCGATGGCAAAGAATAATGAATTTCATACCTTTATTTTCGATTTCACGTTCATATTCTAACAATGTTCCATCCTCTTCATCTCTATAACCATAATAATCTGCATCTACGTTTTTATATAAATCAAATCTCGTACGTTTTTGTGGTGAAGGAGCTATTTTTTCAAATATTAATTTTTTTATATATATTAACAAACAGGATAATATTTATTAATTACCTTCTTGCTCAAATAAATCTCTTACTCCTGGTAAGTCTTTTGCTCTTCCAAAATATCTTTAAATGAAAAAAAAAGTTAAACTGGTAATTTAATCCAAATGTAATAATACGTTAAATAGACTAAAAATACGCACTTGTAACCTCTATTTCCTGGCACTTCCTTTCCTTCGTGATCCAACATTTTCGGACCCACTCTCTAACAAATTATTATAAAAATCTAAATCTAAATATATTTCAGGGAAATTAATATAACATAATAATTGAAACATATACTACTTTATAATCTGGGCCACCTAATTTTTTTATTTGATCATCCCAATGACTCTTTTCTCTCATTAATTTGTTAATCTCATCATTCAGATCTCTGATCTGATAGTCTGACAGGCCAGCTACACAATCAATATAATAAAATAAAATTAAAACCAAATGAACAAAGCAAATGTCATTAAAAAAATTCTGTGTTCGAAAATAATAAACTTACCGTCCTGAATTTTTGACACTTTTCTAGAAATCTCTCTTATAATTTGTTGTCGCCATTTCTCTGCATCTTTTAAATTATTACAGTCTGAAGCCAAATAAGGCCGACGTTCTTTTGGTTTTACTAAACCAAGTTGGACAGCTTGAGCTTCCCGAAATCGATAAAGCATAGACCTTTAAAATCATAAATGAGAAAATTAGTATAATAATAACTTGTTAAATAAATCAAATGAAAAAAAAACCTACTGAGCTTTTTCTTCATTACGAGCCTTTATGAAATTTATAATATAAGTACATGATCAGTCAGATAATAACGTGTTATTAACCTTTATAATAAAAATAAATAAAATTACCATTTTTAAATGCTACAATAAAAGTCGAGTCGAAATTGAAATTTTTAAATGAATACGCAGTAGAATTAACTTTTTCGAAAATCATCACGGTTGATATGATGATTTTTTAAGGTTTCAGCATAATATATTGTCGTACAGCTTATACTTGTGCAGTGAGTCATGTAATCTGTGCCACAAAAAAAACCAGCATCAACCGGATAGCTTGCACAACATGAAGGGGGTTAAAGCTGTTTTTAGGTTTTTGTCACATTGTCTTTACTTAAAGAAGACGTTCTTTGAACTTCTTTAGTTTAAGTTATTTATATATTTATAATGTAAAATTTTTTGATTGGCTAAGAATCAATCTCACCTTCACTCACGTTTTTTAAACCTGATATGCTAATGATGCTAGTGATCATACGTATCGCTTTACCAACCATAAAATGGATAGTAACTATGATAAGCCTTTTTTTTATGGACTCTTGGTTTCCTTTTTTTTTACACAGGTTTTTTTTTTTCTTACCACTTCTTCCTTTCCCTGGGAAATGTTTTGAAAGAGTATTAGTGAAATGTCTCCCGTAGTAGAACTTTTGTTAGAATCTTCACAAGACTCCATAAACCAAATAAAGAATTTGTCAACAAGCGAATATAAACAAGAGAGCAAAAAAGAAATGCAGCAACAAAAACAAACAACTTCTTCGTTCAACATCATGTCAATGTTGAATCCTGTACCATCACCTTCTTACAAGTCTTCGCTTTCGAAGGTTTCGACTGTAGGATCTCCAGTACAACAAGAAACTCCAACACATTTGGTGTTGCCTCCTACTTCTTGTTCCAATACCCAACAATCATATTACAGTTCGGGAAATCTCCCACAATCCCCACAGACTTCGAGTCTTCCTCTAAATTTACTATTACCTCCTCCAAACCCAGTTTTTCAAACCCTTTCACCGCCTCCCACTTTTTCGAGCTCTGCCAACACACCAATTAACTTTGGCTATGGCTATGCTTTTAACAAACAACAAAGTTTCCCTTTTAATAACGTTACAAATGTAACTCCTCTGTCACAAGCAAACACTTGTTCTTCACCCTCCTCAATTTCGGTAACGAACACACCAACTACAATACAGTCCTCTTCTCCCTCACTTTTATTAAATAATAACTTATTACAAAATACTTCTCCCACGAATTATAATTCAAGTCCTATAAGTATTAACCTTCCTATTTCTCCTACTTCTTTAAGTCTTAATGGACAAGAAAAGGAGGTAATTTCCGTGGAAGAAGGTAATACCTACCACAACGTACATGAAAATAACGATAATAATAATACCACTATTCCTTCCGTCGATTCTAATGGAATACAATTAGAAGACTTATCTAATAATGTTGGAGAATACACTACAAATTCGGTACAAGAAGTTGAGTATTTGGAATATAGTCCGACACTGCCTTCCACTAATATGGAGATGGAAGTTGAAGAAGAAACACACTTTGTTTCTGGTTTAGACCAACTTGCTAGTACAGCTCTTAATGAACTTCAAAATATGAAGAGAAAAGAAATGGAAACGAGTGAAGCCGGATCAGGTGAAGAAGTAAATATTCATTCGGAACAAGAATTTGATTCCCTTCCAGCTTCTCCATTCGTTGAACATTCCTTTACACCTATAAAGACATTTATATCACCGCCATCATATGAAAGTACTACAGGAAGCACACCCGCTCCTCCTCAAACGGATTCTGAGTTTCCGCAGTATGAATATGATCATTTATATGGAGAAACAACCGAAACTGATAGCGATAGTGGGAGCTTAGTAGAAGAAACAATGACTACTAAAGCTGCTAATAAACATGTTGTTAAAAAAAATAAAAGAAAAAAAAGCTTGAAGAATAAAGGCAAAGGAAAAGATCGACAAATTAAAAATCACAAGTATAAAATAAAACGGGAAGACCATGAAGTAATGTCATCGGATGATGATAAACCACGAAAGCGTAAGTCAACGACGAAACGACCGAGATCAGCACCACTAAAAAGGAAAGCTACATCTCAATCAGTTCCTAATAATAATAAGAAAAAGAGACTTAAAAAATCTGCATCTCCACCACAATTTCGTTCAAGAACTACTTCCAATAACTCAAGCGTTAATAATTCACCTCGTTTACAGCCCCAAACTGAGATTAAAATGGTTGATAATGAACTGGGTAATAATCTTGTGACCATTAACAAAATCGATCAAAAAATGCAACTTTATTGTATATGTAGATCATCCGATGGTGAATCGTTTATGATTGAGTGTGACAACTGTGATGAATGGTATCACGGTGCATGTGTAAACATAACACGAGAAGAATCACAGTTGGTTGACAAGTATTATTGTCCGAATTGCGCAGGTATGATATAATTTGAGTTAGTTTTTATATTTAACTATTAGTTGTTATCTTAACTAATTATTCATTCTTTCTCTCTCTCTTTTTTTTTTTAAAAAAAAGAACTAGGGTTCAAAACATCATGGAAACCCGAAAAATGTAAATATCCACCTTGTAAAAAACCTGCAAGGTTTGTGAAAACTAAGTTCTGTTCAATTAAATGTGGTTTATCATGGAACCGAGAACTTTTGAAAAATGAAGAAAAACTAGCGAAAATGGGAAAGTTATTAAAACAAAAAATCAAGGACAATAAAGATAAAAAAAGTCGGGTTAAACGAAATGTAACAAATCGATCCGGTCAATTAGAAGATGGGGAACAATTGAAAAAAATTTCAAGGCGGAAAAATTCAATAAAAAAAGAACTTGAAACTATTGATAAACGTAATAAAATAGCGGTAAAAGGTTCAGAGAAGTCTCAAAGTGATAGTGAACAAGATGATAGTGATGGATCAAATCAAGTACCATGCGAATCTGATAAACAGTCTGAAAGTGACGTAAATATTCGTAACGGACAAATCTGTGGATACAATATACGTTTAGATTGGATTGATAATGATGTTGAAGAAAAATTTGAAGGTAGTGAAGAAGTTTGTACCACACCGAAGGGAAAATGTAAAAAGCATGGTAGTTGGCAAAAGCGACGAAGTATTCAAATAGAGTTAATGAAAACGAACAAGGTTAGTAGTATACATGACAAAGTAAATGTATTAATTTTCTTTTGTATAAATCTAATATGCTTAATTATTATTATTATTATTATTATTATTATTATTATTAAAATATAGATTGAAAGACTTGAAGAACTCACTGAACAACAAAAACTAATCAAAGCACGAATGAAAAAGCGAACTGATATGCACGATGCATTCACAAATCAAACTATCGATCATACAACAAGCAGGAAGAAGAGTAAATGAGAAAATGACATTGTTGGAGGGGGAGGGGGTTCGACTTAAGGTCGATAAATATATTATACATACATACATATACAGTATTAAAACAAAAAGTATATTTTAAAAAATGCGATAATAATTGATAAGAATAAACCATTAAAAATCTCTCCACGCAAAAAAAAGCAAAACGAGAGAACTATTAGAAAAAACGGAATTATTGGTGATGGTTATTTTTCTAGAGTAAAAAATCAATTTTTTTTCAAAATTGTAATGTAAATTTATCTTTTTTTTTTTTTTTTACTTTTTAGCAATAGTAAATTGTAAAAAATTGGATTGTAAATTTGTTTAAAGAAGCAGTATTTTTTTTTTAAAAAAAAAAAAATGAATGGTAATCATAAAATTACACTTCTAAAAAAAAAAAGAAAAAAAATTAAAAAAAAAAAACGAAATAAAAAAAATTAATTCAATTTGTATTTATGCACTACACAACATATTTATTTATCTGATCAAATATGGTTTTATTTAAAAATTAAATTAAATCTTAGATAAAAAAAACCATAAAAAAAATCAACTTTAAACGAGAAATAGAATTTATAATTCGAAAAACCGAATTTGTTGTTACCTAATTAGGTTTAACAAATTAATATAAAAAAAAATAAGAATTAAAAATTTCGCCTTCAAAAAAACCCGCCCAACTTCTAACAATTTTTTCATTGTTGTTTCTCAATATAGTTTAGTCATAACTTTTTAATTCATAATTTCGCGAACAAATTTGGTTAAAAAAAATTAATTTACGCGGAGAATTTTTTTCCTCCGAAGAATTATTTTATATACTAATACCAATATATACTTTCTTTTTTTATTCCTAAAAACAACTCGATAAAGTCTAATACCAATATAGTAGTATATTTCTTTATAAAAAAAATTCATTGAGATCATATATATATATATATATTTGGTATTCAGTTATTTAAAAAGAGGAAATCTCATAAAGATTTTCTTATATTAGAAGTTAATATAAAGCTGTGTAACAAATCAGGATTTTTCTATACATAAACAATGGATTATTTTAATAATAAGTAAGTGTTCAAGGAAATATAAAAAAAGTATATATACATAATTATCTCCAAAATTATATAATTAAATAATGCGATATATTCAAATGGTATTATTCGTAATGAGGCTTATAATAAAGGTAAAAGGTATTTATTTTACTCCCCAAAGAAGTTAAAAGAAAGAAATTTTTTACGTCATGTTACAATATAATCACACGTAATTACTTACGTATGTCCATTTTCAACAATAAATATCTATTTGTAAATACATAAAATACTAAAAATAATTTAATAATAATAACAGATATTAAATACATCATCCTTATATAAATACCCTCCTTCTAAGTCGGTTATTTCTTTACATTTTTTTTTATTTAATACAATAATAATAATTTAACAGTATCAAATATGAGATCAAAAAAAGAAAATTTAGAAATAATTAATAAATCAAATAAATCAACAATTTCACAAAGGTTTCGAAATTTTACTAGTGGATCAAAACAACTTGATTATTATTTAAAAAGTACTCAAAAACTTAATCAAGAAAATCCTATAAATTTACCATTATTTTTTATACCATATAATGAATTTGATGATATAAAACTATTAAAAAAAGGTGGTGAAGGTATTATTTATAAATCAGAATGGAAAATTGGTTTAAATGGATTGGAACCTGAAATTGTTGCATTAAAAACTTTATTAAATAAATCTGATATGAAAAAATTTATAAATGAATTGGATTTACAAGCAAAACTTTTTGGTACTTATATTCCTTTAGTTTATGGTGTTACTAAAGATTTTAATAATCATTATATGATTGTAATGGAATATGCTAAAAATGGTGATTTAAGAAATTATCTTATTAATAATTATAATAATCTTAATTTTGAATATAAATTACGTATGTTAAAAGAAATTATATCTGCTATAAGAGATATTCATTCTAATGGCTTAATTCATGGTGATATACATCCTGGTAATATATTAAAAGGTAAAAATTCTTTTTATGTATCAGATTTAGGTTTATGTCATTCATATACTGAGAAAAGAAACAGTAAAATAATTTATGGTATCCCTCCTTATATTGCTCCTGAAGTTTTTTTAAGTGAACATTATGGTCCTGAAGCTGATATTTATGGTTTTAGTATAATTGCTTGGGAAATTCTTAGTGGTAAAAAAGTTTATGATAATTGTTCTTATGATTTTGATTTAATCCAATCAATTACAACTAATAATAAAAGACCTCCTCCAATTAATGGTACTCCTTTAGAATTATGGGATTTAATTCAATCTTGTTGGAATAAAGATTATACTAAAAGACCAAAAGCAAAAGAAATATATACTATATTGGTTAAATGGTTATTAATTGATAGAATTTATATAACTTGGGAGAATGATTTAAAAAATGGAATTACTAAAAATTTTATTTATATAACAAATGAATTTGATGATTTCTTAGGTATTGATAATATTTATAATAAACAAGTTACTGGTTCAACACTTTCTATTCATGATAGAATTCCCACCGGTACAACTACTAGGAGTATAATTAGCAATAATTCTTCTGAAAATGATGATTATGTATCAATGCAAATTGATCTTGTCATTCCCAATAATTTAAGTTAGTAATTATATACGTAAAAACGTGATATAAACTTGAAAATTTACGAAAAATTTATCATTATAAAAAAAATTTAAATGATTCAAATTTTATTTGCTGAAATTAAAATTATTACATAATTATTTCAAAAAAAAAAAGTATAAATGAATATTCTCTTTAAAGTGATTTCTTACTAATCCACCTATTAAAGAAATCTAAACTGGCTGACGCTTGGTCATAAGGAACCATATGGCCTGCTTCAAATACACGCAAGAATGTTAATCCTTCGTGAGATCTGACATATCCTGCGTGAGAGGATGTTTTTTCCGTAATCCATTTTGTATCTTCTGCTGCATTAAATCCTTCTTTGTGTTCCCATACCAATTCTCTAACCCAAGCTTCATTTCCATACCAATTACAAATAAAATCAGCATCACTAAAGAAAGGGAAAAAAGTAAAAAAAAATACTTATTAGCCAAATAAATCGTTGGCTAATTTGAACATAATTTGACATAATACTTGCCCTGCATATATTAATACATCTATATTTGATTTTAATAATTCTGGAATAAGAAGATGGAATGGTCTCATCCTAAAAATAACAAATAAATCAGAATAAACGAAACGTTTATAATAAAATTAAATCATTTCAAAGTTATTTACCAGTCTCCTGACATTTGAAAAGCAAAATTGATTTGCATATTACAACTCCTACAATAAATTTGCGAAAATAGAAAATTTTTTAAATAAATTATTAAAATATTTTAATATTTTTTTTTTTTCCAAATAAGTGACAAAGGTTATACTTACTCATATTTGACTTCATCACTGACACCTAATTCATTCTTGACCTCAGGAAGGTTGGAGTACTTTTCAATGGCTTTAAGGATAGGATAACACAATTGGCCTCCTTCGCATTCAACTCTAACGTCATAAGGATTTTGTCCGGAAGATTGATAAGGTTGAATCATTTTATTGTTACAATACATTGAAGCCGGAAGACAAGTAAAGACACTAGGCCTCTCATAACAATTGCTAATCATCTTAGCACATTTAGGGTATGCTTGAGCCATACTATCGCAGGTATCTTGATCCAAAACTGGCTTATATGTGTTATTACATGCCATCTAAATAAAAACATAAGTTTTATTAAATAAAGAAATCATCAAAAGTTACAAAAAAAAGAAGAGAAAAAAAAAAGATAAGTTACCTTTGGGTAATATTCATATTGGACCAATGGATCGACAAGACCATTGCCTATTAAAACTGATTCAAGATTGATATGTAAAAGATCTTGTAATCCCTCTGGTCTTGAAAGAATCCACGATGAAGTTCCTTTATTATTGTTTTTAATCTCTGCAGCAATAGCAGGAATATAATGACCAGCGTATCTATTGATAAAAAAATTAGTAAAATATATATAAATATCAGATGTTATAATATTCGCAACACGCGCAATTATTACTTACGATTCACCAGCAATATGGAAATCCAAATTTGCGAATTGACTGAATTCTTTGTAAAAGATTTGAAGGAAAGCGTAAACATCAGTTGCTGCAGCAAGTGTACTAGATACTCCATCTCCATAAGAGTAACCAACATTTATAGGCTACAAGTGATAATATAATAATTAATTATATAATCGAATGTAATATAACTTATAAAAAAAGCATAACAAAAATTCATACTTGATCCAGGAATAAAACACTAGCATTGTTATTCCATGAATGTTCATTCCAAACAGTAGAAGTTCCGTCTTCAGTAACAGCACATGGTCCAAGTTCAAAATACAAACCAGTCAAAGAAGAACATCTAATTGTATAGAATAAATACTTGTTCAACCAAAAGAAATCACATTGTATTACAATAAAATAAAAAAAAATGATCATTTTAATAACATACCCTGGACCTCCATTAAGCTAATCAAAAGACATTAAATGAAGAATGATAAGTTAATAAAAAATAAAAAACTTTGATATAAAAATCGTTTACAAAATACAAACCCAAAGAACAACAGGATCTTCTTTAGGATTATTCCTTGATTCAAAGAACCAAAAGAAGAAATGTTTTCTACTTCCAACATCAAGATATCCGGAATACTAATAAAGAGTTTATTTAACTATTTAATCAAATTTTATTATTCTTTTCTCACTGGAAACGAACAAAAAAAAAAATAAACCTGATTAACAGTAGGATCACAAATTTTTGGTTCTTTTAATTTAATTTCATAGTCGGGGAAAGCTTTATGAGATAAAACTTTAACCCAACCATCATCGGATTTATCTTGTTTATTATTCCATTTGTTATGAACAAATTTATTGACAGTATCTTCCAATATTTGTTCAGCCTTTTCACCCAACCAATTACCAGTTTCTAAAAGATATTCTTCTTGATTCAAAAGTTGAGCTTGAACCAAAGAGCTCAACCCAAATAATATACTAAACAACACTACAATAGATAACATAAAAAAAAAACGCGGCTTATTCGCGTATTTATTGGCCATATTTTACTAATATTTTAGTAAATTCGTAACAAAAAGAGAATATATTATTTTTCAATGAAAAAGATAACCTATTTATACATAAGGATAACATTTCAAAATGAGCGACAATAATAAAGTTTTTTTTTTTTTTCGTTACACTGCGTAGGCGTAAATTTTGTTTTGAACTAATCAAAGAAAACTAAAAGTAAAAAAAGTAAGAATGTCCCTGCAGACTATGAAAAAAAAGTGTATTATATAGTTTTAAGAATTTTATCAAATATCTGTACCATTATTTGTGTAATCAAATACTTTTTGGGCGTTCAATCGGGAAAAAAATTACAAATCCACCGAGAAATTTGATTTTGTACCCGCAGCAAAAAATTAATACATAACTATCTCTATAAACCATTCTTAATTACAATTAAATTTTTTTTAAAAAAATAAGCATAAAAAAAAAAATAAAATAAAAATCTTTAAAAAAGTTCTATTAGTTATTAGTTATTAAATTAAAATAAAATAATTTCATAGTGCGGAATCTCTACAAATAGAAATTGCAATAATAATAATAACAATAATAGATAAAAAAACATTTATCCGATAACAAACATTCGTTTTTATTTATTGCATAATTTTTCATTCTAAAGTTGCATCAAGAATTATTTCATCATCTTGTCTCTCTTTTTTTAAAATTGGTTTTACTATTCTGTACATAGGAGATAATGTTAATTCTTCAGTTTCTACGATTTTTGTGATCTTCGCAGTTTTTTCTGATTGAGCATTTTGAACAGGTTTAATGTTTTGTATCGGTTGAAAATTTGTATAATCATTCGATTCTTTGTTGCGTGAATACGTTTGGCTTTTTGATTGAACTTTAGAATCCAATATCGGCGTTGTTCGTGTTAAATCCCATTTATAACGTGATTCTGAAAGAATTGTCGAATTTAATTGCGGTATTGTCCGTGAAGAAGGTGTTAAATCTAACTGCGATAATGGGCCTTTTTTTGAATGTATTTTTGGAGGAGATGTTAAATCTAACTGCGGCAATTTTTTTCGGGATAAATCCTTTAAATCTGGTTGAGAATTTGACATTGATTTTCGTAATAAATTCTTTTTCGAATTTGTTTCTCTAGGGAGTGTAGTTGTTCGTGATATATTGTTTAAATCTGGTTGTGACTTTGATAATGTTTTTCGTAATGAATGTAATGAATCATTTTTTGAATTTGTTTCAGTAGGGAGGGAATCTGATGATGAATCTACTATAGGGGAAGATATGGATGATGATGTATTTGTAGATTCATTAGAAAGTAATAAATTTAACAATGACAATCGGATTGGTTCTACTTTAATATCATCGTTTCTTAATGGTGAAGGAGGAGGAGGAGGAGGTACTTTAAATGGTTTAAAATCTTTTAAAGTAGAAATTTTATTATCACGTTTCGTATTATTAGAAGAAACCGAACTTCTATCTGAACTAAGAACAGTAGATAAATGTTCTTTTGGAGAAGAGAATGAAGAACTTATTCTTAAAGGTTGTAAAACTTTTTGTGTCACTTCCCTTAATTCTCCAAGATGATCTGCTGCAGTTTTTTTAGGTGGGGTTTCTATATTCATTTCTTCCATTTGCTCGAGAACACTTTCAGAACCCTTTCTTCTTCTTCTTCTTCTTCTTTTATATAAAATCCGTCCAATAAAAACGATTGCACCAATTAAAATTACAACAACTCCGATTGTTATATCAACATATATTGTCTTATTATCGGGAGTTGCTGCTGAATTATTTGATGCCATACTTACTGATGTGTTAAGAAATTAAGATTGTTCGTGTTCTCTAAAAAAAAAAAGAAGAAAATGTATTCGTTAATTAATTTTTTTTTTTTCATCATTTTTTTATCGTATATAATATCAAGACAAAACAATATTTACCAAAAGATAAAAGTTTTAATGAATGAAAGTAAGACGTTAATTATGTTAATTAAGAATAATTTAAAGGAAAGAAGGGTATCTGTTAATAAGAAACGAAGAATAAGTAACAGATATATAATATATGTATTTCTTTTTTACTTACAAATAATAAGTATAAAAAATAATACACAAATGGGTCAAGGAAAAAAAAAAAGAAGAGAAAAAAAAAAAAAAAGAAAAAAAAATCCTTTTTTTTTTTTTAAGAAAAATTTATAATGAACTAATTTTCTTTTTACATCAGGTAATTAATGCATTTAAAAAAAAAAAAAAAAGGAAAGAAAATTAAAAATTCAATATTTTATATGTTTAAAATAAAGATTTTCGCGGAATATTTTTACAATGAATGAATATAATTATCTCGCGACGTTAACCCATAAAATAAGTGTAAACTTAGATTCCAAATTGGAAATTATTTACCTTGTAATATGGGAAAATAGGTGATTCCCTCGTAGGTGATAATTGATAATTAGATAATTACTCAGATAGATTGTCAAGAAGATTCTTTATGGATGGACGTTTTACATTTAAATGGATTATAGTACATACAAACTTTAGTAATTTTAGTAATTCTCTAAAGTTATTTTAATTTTAAAATAAGAATATAATCGATATAAAGGATATAAAAATTCAAATCAATCACAAATTTCACTTGGGAATAAAACAGTTGCATCACATAAATCCATTTTAAACATAATAAGTAAATTAACGTTATCGATGAAGATCAATAAAACATCGCGTGATGAATATCTTACGCCATAAAGAACTATTGCGATTGTTTGATATTTAAGTAGAATTTTTAATTCGTGAAAATAAATTAAATGATAAATCATTACCGGAATTTCAGGGACTGCTTTCTGACTTTAAAGGGTAATAATTTTACCACACTTTTACAAATAAAGTTTTGTGACTCAAATTTTATTCGTATTCTTTTATTTTACTAATAATCTCTATTTTTTTTAATTCAAAGAACAGAATTTTTTTGTATATAATATAATTATTTTTTATTTATTCATTTCTTAAATATAATTTCTATAAATGTCAGAACTCTGGAAAAATTCGTTATTTTTTATTTTGAAAAATTATATATTTAAAATAGTACGCATTATCACTGTGATTAATTAATGATTTTGAGTCTCCCTTTTTTTTTAGAGACTTTCCCATTTTGTTAATCTCAAAAAGAATATTTCCGTTTCATCGGACCGAAAAAATTCGGAACTTAAGTTTTGAACTAAATCATCGGCCGCTGATCATTAAATGTCAGCTGAATTAAGAGGTTAACACATGAATCGTTTTAATTCAGATTATCAAATATTTAATCTTTTTCATATGAATGCGATAAAAACATGTTGCATAATATTTAATGCTAAGCCCTTGAATTACTGTTATATGCGTATTTGATTGGCTTCTTTTCCCCCAGAGAAATGATTTTTTAGGAGATAAAATTTTTTCTTTGATTACAAAGCGAAGTTACTAATAATTGTACCTGATTCCAAAATACGATTATGCGATTATGCGATATAAAGATTTTCCAATTCCCAGATTTCTGACCTCATATTTAGACAATCTAACGGTTAATACGGTTTAAATTTAATTGGTAATTCTTGACGTCATACTGTTAAAGGGTAAATTATTCGTAATATTCCCGCCGACGGGCAATCGGGTAATCCATTTAATCATCTTACGTAATGTGAGACGTTAATTAAATTATCCATAATTAGTAATTAAATTTATTTCCATGCAGCATTTGTTTTACTGAAATAAAATTATTATTATAAAGATTTTTTTTTAAAAATGAACCAAATTTTCTTTTCTCTTTTATATTTACTTTTTTATTACGTGAAGGATTATAATTTTTTACTTTCATATAATTTTATAAATGAGTTCGTCAAAGGAAATTCACCTCGTCGTATTTTCTCATGGGTAAATTTATGATATTCTTTTTACTAAATTCCTTTATCGATTTACAATTTAATTGATGAATTTTCTTTTGATTTAGTTTATGGGGAAATCCTGGCCATTTACAATATCTTGTTGAACAATTCGAAGCAAAACACGGTGATAATGTTCAAATTGTAAGTCAATTCTTTCCCTTCTTCTTGTTTGACATGTTTTTAATATTCAATAATTTTCTTTAGTTAAACGCAAAGAGCAACTCATCAAAATATACATATGATGGTATAAATGTATGTGGGGATAGACTTGTAGAAGAAGTATGTTGAATTTTATTTTTTTTTTTTAAAAAAAAAAACTATCAATTCATTATAACCAGAGATTTTTTAAAAATCAAACTATTTTTGTTTCCTGAATAAAAGATTCTTGCTGAAGTTAAATCCCTTCAAGACAAATTCTCAAATAAAGTCACAAAATTTAGTATTATTGGATATTCTCTTGGTGGTTTAATATCAAGATATGCGATTGGAATACTTTATCAACAAGGATTTTTTAAACATATTGAACCAATTGTACGTATTTTTTTTTTCTTATAAATTTCTCGATTATATCTGAATTAATTCTTTTAATTTATTGGTAGTTATTCGCAACATTTGCGACTCCACATTTAGGTATTCGACGTGATGACAGTAAAACATTCACAAAATTAGTTAATTGGATATCATCAACTTTATTATCACAAACTGGTAATATACATTGTTCATCATTTTATTTCACAAATTTTTTTTTTTAAATCTAATCTCAATAAAAAATTTAAAAATTTTCAGGAGAGCAACTTACATTTGTGGATAAATATGAAGGAAATGAACCGATTTTATTGACAATGTCTCGTCCAGGTAAAAATGAATCTTATTATCAATTGTTTAATTCATCCAAAATTATTTATATTTCTTTTTATATTTCGAAAAGATAAAATTTTCTTTAAGGCTCTTTCTGAGTTTAAATATAGAAAATTATATGCAAACGCCAGAAATGATAGGACAGTTCCTTTTTGGACGGCTGCGATATCTGAAATCGATCCATTTGAAAATTTTGATGAATTGAAAATGTAAATTATTTTATCAGTTTTTAATAATATTTTCATGTTATGATATTACTCAAATTATATTATATTATCAATTTTAGTGTAACGAATGAGAAATTTCAAGATATAATAGAATCAATATCAAAACTTGAAAATGTACCAAAAATTTCTTTTAATCAAACGTTAAAAAATACGATCAAAGGAGTTTTACGTTATATGTTAGTTGTTATAGCTACTCCTATCCTTTTACCTTTATGGATTATTTTTGTACTTAGTACTATAACAATTCAAGGAATCATGTCAAGGCGAAGAGTACGAAAAATTTTAGCAATGAAGGTTAAGGATTCAAATAATGGTTTGTCAAATGATTTTGGAACTGTTGGAGCTACAAGCTTAGAAGAAGATGCTGTAGAAACCGCTATGAATATAAAAAATTTTCTTGCACCAAGTTCACCTACAACACCAAAATCACTGTCAAATTCAAATCTATTTGAAAATATTTCTGCTTCTACACCCATGTCTGAATTTACTACGTCTTCACAATTTCCTTGTGTTCGTGTCTGTCAAGCTCAATGTGAAGCATTTTCAAATTTAAATAAATTGAAGTGGGAGAAATTTGTCGTGTTTCTCGATGCATTTAACGCTCATGCTGCCATTGTTATGAGAAATCGGCTTCAAACAAAGGGAAAAGAAATCATAAAACATTTTGTAGAAGAAGCGTTTATTATTTAATTATTTTAGAATTAGAAAAAGATTATTTTTATATTAGTTAATAGAGAAAGTTAATTAAATATTTTTATTGTTTTGCTTGTCCCTTTATGTCGTTAATTTTTCTTGATTGTTCTGATTGCTTATTTACATTATTATAGATGGATAAGGCCTGAAAATTCGAATGATTAATTTAATATATTTATCAAACTTATAAATAATTTTTCTTACATACTTGTGCAATCATAGATCCAGCGTCACTAGTAGATGCGGGAACTATAATAGAGTTGCCTTCTTTCGCAAGATTTCCAAATGCTTCCATATACTTCTCAGCAACTGTAAGTGTGACGGCGTCTTTACCATAAGGATTCTCAATAGCTTGAGCAATCTTTTTAATTCCTTCAGCCGTGGCTCTCGCACGAAGAACAATGGCTTCAGCCTCACCTAATAACATGAATTTAATATAAATTACGCAATTATATATTTGTATAATTGTATAATTGTGACAATCTACCTGATGCTTTGTTAATTCGTTCAGCTTTTTCAGCCTCCGATGCTAAAATAACAGATTGTTTATTTCCTTCAGCAACGTTTATTGCAGCTTGTCTTTGACCTGAAAAAAATAAGAAATTGTAGTTTAAAATATCATAATATGGTATACAAATTTAACTAGTATGCAATAATCATGAAACCTTCTGACTCAAGAATAGATGCTCTTTTGGATCGTTCAGCAGATACTTGTTGATGCATAGATTCAACAACCTTATTTGGTGGATGAATATCACCTTATCAAAAAAAAAAAAAGATCAAACAATTATAATATAACAGATAATGAAAATATTAATAAGACTCACGAATTTCATATCTTAAACATCGAATTCCCCACGCATCAGCAGCACTGTTAATTGCATCAACAATGTTGGCATTCAAATGTGCGCGCTCCGCCAAGGTTCTGTCTAATGTCATTTGACCAATTTCAGCACGCATTGTTGTTTGAGCTAATTGCGCAACAGCATATTCGGCATCTTCGACGCCATAAGAGGCCTGTCGTAAATTAAAAAGTAAATAAAAAATATATTTTTTATTTTCTTTTCAGAGAAAATTAAACAATTACCTTATATGGGTCAATTACTTTAATATACAATACGCCATCCAAAACTAAAGTGACGTTATCTACAAAATTTTTAGGCAATCCATTTTTTAAATTAGAAATTCTATTAACTTAATTTACAAGAATCAAATTAAGAAAAGCATAAATTCTGGCCTTGTGTAATTGCACTTTGAGCTGGAATGTTTAAACAAATTTCTTTAAGACTTTTAACATATCTAATTCGCTCTAAAAACGGAATCACAACTGATAAACCAGGTTGTAAAAGTCGGTCAAACTATAAGGAAAGATGATAAAATTTAAATTTAACGTGCTAATCGAGACAGAATAAAGTATCGGTATGCAAAAAAACCTTTCCAAATCGTTCTACAATCCAGGCTTCTTGTTGCGGAACGAAATTTATAATCTAATAACAAAAGTCCTTGATTAACGATTAAATCTATAAATTTTATAAAATTACGATATAATTTACAGACCGTATTTCTCGGCAACCTTGCGCGATTACGAAATTCGGCCGGCTGTGAAGAAAATGCGTTAAACTCATCGGGAGAGTTTAAATATGAATTATAAGCTTTTTGATTCAAATTGATAAATCGTATTGTTGACTAAACAAAAAAAGTATAAACCCGATTAAACTTATCGTATAACGTAAACGATAGAAATGTTCAATAGTTGCAAACCAAAAGTGCATTTCTTCTTGCATAATTTGACAGTAAAGTATTTTGGCTAGAAGTCACCAAGGTTAGTAAACGAGAACTTCTACTTGAAGCCATTACTAGTTTAAAAATTGTTATTAAATCTAGACGCGTTAAAAATGAAAATTTTTAGATAATCTACAGTACATATTTGTGATACATTTTGAATCAGACAAATTCTCCGATTTTTTCCTTTATAGGTAAGATTTTATCTAACATTGGTGTAAATTCGATATATTGTTTCTCGTTTTTATAAAATCTTATAGGAAATCAAATTGCGTTTTTACTTTATGCAATTATATCTGTCACAATTACTCTCTTGAATGAGAACACTGAATTAACAAATAATTTAGGCTATCATTGTAGGAGTAATGTTTTAAACAAAGCAGTATAGTAGTGTTATTTACAAATGTATATTATCAATATTATCACTATTAGGCCGCTCCATAGCAATGTATATTTCATGTGATTTGTAATTTTTATTTATAATTCTAGCCAAATTTTTATCATTCTGACCTAAATAAATTATATGCATTATTTTCTTAGATTTTTCTGAAAACTAGGAGAAGTAAGTATTTTTATCAAAGGCAAGATAAATTTTAAATTCTTTGAAATATCCTTTTTTTTGTGATTTGCAAATATATAAAAATTATTATATCAAAAGCAATAAAAAAAAAATAAATTTCCTTATAAATAAAAATCTAATTTCCTAAATTTTCATATTATTATTTATTACTTATTTATCATAATTTTGGTCTTAAAAGAGATGTTTAGAGCTAATATTCTAGTTGCACCTTATGTTTATAAGACTTTTTCAAAGTCTTATTATAATTGTACAAATATATTTTTGTAAAGTATTTTTTAATTAACCTATCTTAGAGTTTGGATCCATTATCTGTATTTTACAGATATCCAACAAATACACTGGATATATATAGGATCTTGAATATCTCTTATCTATATCAGTTGAAAAATCACTTTATATTATATCTTAATAAATATTAAAATAAAATTATTATCATTGGGTTCCTCTCATTAAAATAAACTTAATGGTATAAATTTCAATAAATTTGAATTAACAGTTAGCTAAAAAAACAGGGATATGTAGTTTAAAATTTTTTAAAAATACCTTTGAAATAAGCAATTTTTTAAAAATTTTACATAATCAAAAAGCAAACTCTGATACTACCTATATATAAATTATTCAAGATCCTATTTATATTCATTCAATTCAGATGTAAATTTATTCAGATAAATATCTAGATATCTGGATGTTAACTGTTCAAAATAATTTAGGCTATACCGCCAGCCAGAATTATTATACAAGATCATCAAATAAATTTTCTTTTTGGAAATTTATATTATACAATATTTCTATAAAGAAATTTTAGTTTCAATTTTTTTGTAAGATAGCTATTGCTAAAAAAGAAGATGTTTAAAGTAGATAGTTATATACTTTAAAAAAAACCCCTATTTTTTAAAATATAACTTTTTAGCATATATATAATCTTTAAATTAATTTATAATAGATGCATTTTGGCTTACTTTATAAATTTACTTAAAGTATAAAATAAAGTTTTAAATACCATTTTGAGTTATTTGATTTTTTCATTTTCATTAAAATAAATTTAAACACTTTAAATTTATATAATCAAAATTCATTCATTTCAAAAATAATATTCAAAATTCACTTTTTTTTTCTTAAGTAAACTTGCAGAGTAAATTAAATATATTTATCTTATTATTTTCAAATTCATATTAATTTTAGTTTATAAAAAATTATCTAATTATATGGGCTTTCTGCAATAGAAAGGAGGAAAACTGCTAAAAAAAATCAGATTTTATATTTCAATTATATGATAAATATATTTTTTGAATTGAAATTAATATTAAAAAAAATTTTTTCTATCAATTCCCCTCTTTCTATTGCAAAGATCCCATATAATGTTAAAAATCATATAACTACTCTGCTTTAGATGATCTTAAAAAGAAAATAATTATTTTACAAATAATAATTTTGGTTGGAATTATAAATTAACTTAAATTATCTGGATATTATTTAGATAATTTCAAATAATTTGAATAAATTTATCTGTTTATCTAAATTGAACAGATAACTTTAAAATTAAATATTTAGATCAATAGATCTAATTTCTAACCTATCTTATTTTATTATATATTCTTTTTAAAATAAATTTATTTTTATTTTTTATAAAATATTACTAAACATTATCTTTCTTATCAGAATATTTTTTTTTCTGCATTACATATTAAACTTTATTAGAGTTAATATTAAAATTGATATGTAAAATAGTAATTCTAAGTTATCTAATGTAATTAAGTATAACATCACCATTATTTTAGTAAATCCCATATGTATATTGTCAGTAAAAGTTATTTTAATACAGGTAGAAGTGCATAATAGCAATTCATTTTATAAAAACCTTTTTGCAGTTTATATAAACTTGGTATCTAAGGACTTGCTACAATCTAATAATTTTATAAAACCTTTACTGACCTTTCAAAATGAAAAAATATATACTGCTAATTCACATAATCCTATTATTATTTGTGCATGATCACTGAAGTAGAAATCCATCATAAACAAATTACAGAAAATTACATGATTACTATAGACCAGTTCATAATTATTTGATCAGCATTTTTGATTAGATTACACTAATTTTGCAATCAAAGTTCAATTTTGAGATGATTATGATTGATTGTGGTTGAATAGTTTAACCAACCAATCAGATATTTATTTTATTTTTTTTTATCTAATCTGATATTGCTTTTATTTTTTTATCGACTTAACCAAAACAATCTATGTTTTTAGTAGTTTACAAAAGTTGGTTTATTGATCATTTTACAGTCAAAATTTATTGGTCAAAATTTTTGTATAATGCGTTCAAAAAAGCTGATCAAATAATTATGAATTGGCCTTGTCTATATGTAGATTTTTACTATTTTAGGTCAAATATTACACAAATTCAAAAAAGAAAATATTTCTTCTTACCAAAAATGAAAAAAATTAATTTCATGAACTTCTAAAAAAAGAAATAATAATTACATAAATTTTGTATTACAAATGCTATTTTATATATTATCTTATTAATTTAATGCTCAAAAAGTATTATTCAGCATATACTTTCAGTAAAATTAAAAAGCCAATATCAAAATATTACAGCATAACTAAAATCAATAATATTATGATGCATAACACCTAAACTCATCAACAGTCCAAAATTCAGTTTTATGATAATCATTACTAAATTAAGCCTAATTACTTCCAAATAAGGAATTGGACTAACTTTATTTAGTAATAAAATGTTGAACACAATATGTTATAGTAAATAAAATCAACATGATTGGTTATAATCGTTATCACATGATAAAAAAATTC